>LUCM01005756.1:98409-192825 GCA_008360955.1 Fasciolopsis buskii
CTTCTCCACCCAATTTGAAAAGAACTGGGGGAAGGTCGTCGGGACCGACAGCTTTTCCCCTCTTCAGAAGCCGAATATTCGACTCCACTTCCACTTCCGTTGGGGGATCAAGTGACACCTCCCAAGGATTCACAGCTCCAGACGTCGGACTAGATACGATAGCGTATGGTCAGCTAAACTGATCCTTGAAATGCTCTGCCCAACGGTCCAGTCTTTCCCGTCTACCATGGATGAGCTCTCCATCCTATCGCATATGACTTCACTAACCGAAGTTCGCCGCCCACCGCTGTCGCGTATAAGCTAAAACAGTCTTTGACTGTTACCTGAAGCGGACGCCACTTCCATCTCTTCAGCTACCTTAACCCACCAGTTTTCGCGGTCATTCCTAAGGCTTATGGTCAATTGACGCTGCAACTGCCGACGCATCTTATTCATTTTCTTGCAGTTAGGCAGCTCGCGTTTTTGCTCCATTAGACTTAGCGACGCTTGCGAGATCCACTGTTCGTGATGAATGCTAGGTCTGGGACCGCAGGCGAAATTTGCTGCCAAATGCATAGCCTGCTTAATTTGATCCCACTGATCGTCTACATTGCTACTGGTCGCAGTTCTTAGTCCCTCGGATGGTTTCTGTTCGTAGCTGTTGCGAACAACCGAATCAGACAAACGTTCGACAGCCAATCGGATTTGTGGCCTGCGTCGACGGCCATTCAGCCGCAGCAAAAATCGCATTAAAACTAACGCATGGTCCGATTCGACGTACGTGGTCCAATATGATCTACAGTTCTGGACAGAACCGCGCCAACGGTAACTAACTGCGATATGGCCAATTTGACTCAAAGTACCTTCGAGCTAGAGCGCCATGTCGCAGTGCGACGGTACACCGTGAACTATCAAATTTATCCGAAACGACTAGCGGCGTTCGACAGGGATGTCCCATCTATCCATTCCTGTTCAACCTCGTCATGGTCGAGGTGATGGAAGATGCTTTAGGAGGTATTTAGAGTGCAGGGATCGAACTGGGAAATGGAGGAAAGCTGTGTGACCTAGATCACGCAGATGATGACTCCGAATGAAATACTTTAGTCTGGTGCAACAGAAGATACACAATGTTTTGGAGTTACAGAATTGAAAAAAAGGTCGGACGAAAAAAAAGGGTTAGAACAAAAACGCTTACTTTTGACTGCATTCAGCGAGAGTCGTCCGTCCCGAACCCGCCTCTGCCAAGCCTAGAACATTGGTCTTATCCATGCTCATTTCACCCGGAACAGACTGCACTAAGGAACGACCACCGGCGAGACGAATAAGCACAAATCCTGTTCCCAGACACCGGAGCTTCTTTATCGAACGGTGTACATCGTCCTGACCGATTTCCGATGTGTATGCGCTTTTCGTCCGATTTAGCTGGGTGACTAGATCGTCCAACGGCATAATACCTCCAGTGCGCTTCTCGTTCGCCATACAAACCTGAAAAATAAACAACCTCTCAATGCACGATAGTGTAGGGGAATTAATTTACTATCGTATCGCTAATTTCGAAGATTTCACGCAGCGAAATTGAGTCTTTAATGAATCGATACTGCCAATTTATGAGCTATTCGACTGCTGCATCACTGGTGTCAATTTATCCTGTCGAGTTATGCAGTTTTTTATTCACTAAAACGATTTGTGCACAAGTGACCACGGACAGAGGGAGATAAGAGGGAAACGCGCAAACACGCACAGAGCATGCAGATGGAACACTTAAACATGACACTTTCATTTTACTATATGTTTAATGCATGACCGGAGTGGGCCATGTCCGATAGCCGGTCGAATCCACTACGTGGAAGGATCGGCAACTGTAACTCATAAACTCGGAGTGGAATAGATCAATAGGTCAGGTGTAGCAACGATCCGAGAGACAAAGGATTGCCGTGTATCAGTCCAGTGAGCAGCGGATTTACGATTATAACTGATCTTTTGGAGGTGACAGACCCCTGGTCCACTTGAATACCGCTGGTAGATTACACTTAAGTCAAATAGTAGCCACAGTGTTGGATCTCCTATCAGCATTTACACAACACAAACGGTTCAATCGGCAAGACTGGGTGCACAAATTGGAGGAAGATAAAACGATACAAGCAGGTGATACAACAAAAGTGACTCGCAAATTAACTGATTGGAAAACATGGTTATTTGTTTAAGGATACTTGTTCCCGAATGCAGCGAAAGTGATCGGGACGAAACCAATGTGCAAAAATAGTGAATTTGAAAATATCGCATAATAAGAATAAAGAAAACAACAGAGAGCGTAATATTCTGGGAAAAACACTTCGGGAATTCAGAAAACTGACTTCAAACAGCTTTTCGGTTTTACACCAGCAAACGGATTCATCGGTATAACCCGCTGTAGGGGGCCAAGATGATGAAAACCGGGTAATTATATATACATATATATATATATATGTGAGAATATCTGAAGAAAAAGTCTGAAGGCGTAAACCGAGTTGTGATGTTTGTTGTCACGTTTCGATCGAGATTAGGACTCGTTTTCAAACGCAAAAGAATTAATTTGTGACTGGGACGGCTAGTTCCACATGGTCTGGTGTATTGTAGGTCTATCTGCTACTCTATAGTGCGGCACTGGTGTTGCTTGGTTTTGCCAGGGTGACGTAATGTCTATCGATTTCTCCATGTCTATTGAACGAGTTGGTCGAATGGAGCGCTCCGAGAACCAAAAGTTCCCCTTTATTTCTAGCTGCGGCTATCACTTCTGCATTGTCGATCTCAACCTCGTGGCCTCTGTGCGCGCAATGGTTCCAAATCTGTGAGCATGTATCAGCCCGTTGCTTATGTTCATGAAGACGGGTGCGCAGCTGCTTCCCTGTCTTGCCTACGTACTCCTCATCACACTCCATGCATGGAATGGCACAGACTACTCCTGACTGATCGTGACGATCCACGCGGTCTTCACCACTGAACAAGGCCGACCACAGTGTCCCGATGGATTTGTGATTCGGATACCCAACGGGTTTAGCAGACGCTTTGATGTCTCTCGTAGGTATGGCAGGGAGTTGATGTTTCTGTGTTGTTCTTCTCTTTCGATTTCTTCCACCCCGAATACAGGCGTTGGTGAAGCTCTTTCGGTATCCGTTTGCAATGAACAGGTTTTCCACAGTTCTGTTGTGCTGTAATGTATGTCCGCTCGGTGGAATAGGGTGCGCACGCAGCTCCTTAAGCGGAATTTTGTGCGACTGCTGTTGAAGTTCAGTATGCGGTCAGGTGCTATCGGTTTTCAGTACTGTCATTTCTATGTTCTCATCGACTTGCCTCATGATCAGAACATCCAGGAACGGCAGTGCTGTTTCGCATTCGATCTCGAGCACTAGTGTGTTTTTAAGTGTATGTGGAATTCGTTCAGTTTAGATTTTCTAAACACCACAAATATGTCGTCCAAGTATGTGACCCACAGACGAGGCCGGAGGGTTTCGAAGGCTTTGGCTTCTAGTTGTTTTCTAGCTGCATCTGCTAGTAGGCCTGAGAGCGATGATCCCATCGGTGTGCACTGACTTACTCACGCTTGATAACGACTCCTAGTATGGATCAAAATCGTATACACTGAGTGATTTTTTTAATGTTTGCAGTGCTTTTAAGGGGACGAGTTCTGCAAGCAGACCATACAGCATTCGCGCCACTGATTTCAGTTCTGAGCGATATCTCTTGCCGTCTCTAACCAAAATCACTCCCCATCTCTTGGTTCCCATACATGAAGGCGGAAAACACCAATCGAGGCCAAAGCCGAAAGATTGACAGGGAAGTCGGACCAGATAGCTTGACGCGATCTAACCGATGCTGCAGCATGCGTTTTCAGCGCCCATCAAAGCACATGAATAACTTAGTGCACATCGACGCGTGGTCGGATTCGGGAGGGAACTGCGATACAACCGGCAGTCTTGTAGATAGCCCCTCCATTTGTAGCTACTAGCGATGTGGTCGATTTGGATCCACCGCCGACTAAAAGAGAGTGGACGCCACGTGGCGTGCCGGCGACTGGAATGTCTGTAGCCCGTAATAGCGAGAAACAATTGATGATCTGAGCACAAAGTCAACTTCAGTGAAATATCAGGCCGATGCCACAAGCGTTTCAGTTCAAAATCGTTAATTCCTCTCCATCCAGTATCAGATTTCGGACTACCACCCTCCAGTTCTGTAACAGCACTTTGCACTTTGAAGGTGCAAAGCACATGCCAAACCGAGCTACGAACCTTGAGTTTTTCTAGTGAATGTTGTGCATGGTCCGTGGATTCGAACAGGCCCACAACGTCATCCGCGTAATCTAGGTCACACAGCTTCCCTCCATTTCCCAGTTCGATCCCCACACTCTAAATACCTCCTAATGCATCTTCCATCACCTCGACCATGACGAGGTTGAACAGGAATGGATAGATGGGACACCCTTGTCGAACGCCGCTAGTCGTTTCGGATAAATTTGATAGTTCACCGTATACCGTCAAGCGACCATGGGTATGCGAGTATAATGCTTGCAGGAGGTTCACGAACTTCGGTGGTTTACTCTCCCGGTGGAGAGCGCTGATTAGTGCTGGCCGATTGCCTGAGTAGAACGCGCCTTTCAAGTCGAGAAAGACTACGACCGTAGAACGGAGGTGGTATGTGTGTGTGTGTGTGTGTGAAGTACTAGGCGAAAAGTGAATATCTGATCGATGCAGTTCGAACTAGACGAAATCCGGCCTGCTGTTCGCGGATGTTACTCTCGTGAATCCGTGTTAAACGGTGCAATATTATCGAAGTTAACACCTTAGGAAGTATCGGAATTTAACTAATATCACGATGATTACTAAAGTCACTCCATGTACCCTTCTTGAAGATGGGTACAATCGGTGACTCACCCCACGATAACGGAATATGTTCCTCGTTCCAAATATCACCACGAGCGAAATCTGCTGCCAAATGCATCGCCTACTTCATTTCGTCCTAGCGCTCGTCTACATTGCTGCTCGTCGCAGTTCTTAGTTCATCGGATAGTTTCTGTTCGTAGCTGTTGCGAACAACCGAATCACACAGACAGCCAATCGGGTTTGTGGCCTGCGTCGATGGCCTTTGAGCTGCAACAAAAATCGCATTAGAAGTAACGCATGGTCTGATTCGACATACGTGGTCCAGTACGATCTACAGTTCTCAACAGAACTACGTCAACGGTAGCTCATTAAAATATGGTCATCCTGACACAGTCTAACCGTCGAGTTAGAGCGTCATGTGACCGTGCGACACAAACTGTGTCGGAAATTCGTGCTAGGCAGGAGTAAGTTATTGTCCGCACGGAAGTGGAGAAGTCTTTCCCCGTTATTTGCTAGCTGAGCATGCAAGGCGCACAGCCCACCTAAACAAGCTTCCGACGCAGTTTTCCAACTTATGCATTACAATCACCTGCTACCATTACAATGTCAGAGCCTTTGTTCTTCCGAACAAGGCCGATGAGGTCATCGTAAAACTCATCTTTCTCCATGTTGGTGCCGCAATCTGTTGGGGGAGGGGGAGTATGTCGAGATGACAAAGACTGTGCTTAACACAACTGTTCTTCTGGACGCCGACTGATCCTTGCAGCCTCGCGGCGCACAAGCAACGGTTAACCGGGATCCAGCCTAGAAGGGCTGCTTCAGCCTTCTCACTTAAGCTATTCCTACACCGCGTTGACCCACAGCTTGAGCTGCTTCGTCTCCTGAAGTGCGAAGAAAATATCTTGACGAGACGTTTGGCGCAGTTAGCTGAATTACTCTACTCTACTCGAATCCTGAATTCGTGTTTCACTCACACAGCAGACATCAATCGAAAGTGAGTCCACTGTCAGAGCCAAACACGCCTGTTGGCCGGTCTGCATTAAAGTGCGCACAGTGAAGGAACCGAGATTGAGAGGCTGACGAAGCTTGCGAAAATGTGAGCAACGAGACTGAAAGTAACCTACTACACTATTTGACAACGAACCGTTGCGAGTGTATTGGGCGTGTTATCAGTGGAGACACTGGGTAGGAAGAGGGGAACAAAACAGCCGGCTGACAATAGAAGACAGGTTGAAAAAAAGAGAACTCTGAACAGAAGCATACTTATTGCTACTCACCCCGTTCGACGAAATGGGCAACGCGGCCCTGATTAACCTGAGCGACGACCGATGCAGTGTGGAATTATTTGCAGACGTGTAACTCATGGGGATTGATGGACGGGTGCTGCTAGGGAGTCCAGGCACTAAGCAGAAGAACGATCAGGGTTCTCAACCGAAGCTTTTGGTTTTGACAGGAACCGGATCGCAAGGAAGCGATTATAGCTGAGTGGAAGTCCATCTATTTGGATCAGCTATTCTTCCACTCGTTTTTCCGACTGAGCTGCCAACTTAGATCGACTCCCGACTGAGGAACCAGGGAACTACTTCGTCGGGCCTCTACCCACTGACCTTCCAGGCATGATTAAGCCATTCTATATATATCATTGAGTCATGGAGGCATGCAAACCGTCATAACACGGCACGGGACGGTCTCGTTGTGACAGATCTTCGTGGTTGGGGTGTGAAAGATCTGTCAAAAAGCTGGCCGTAGACACTGAAAAACATAACAATGAACCGGGAACAGCGGCGATCGAATGACTGAAAGTGCACACTAGTACAGTTAGACTGTTACGTGTGTTAACTACAGCAGCATCCTTAACTTTTTTCGCGTCTGTAGGTCAACTCCCTCAACCCCTTGTGTATTCACTCATTCGATAGAAAAAATGTAACCCTGGGAAAAAGGCAGTGATCGGCGAAGCTTTTCTTGCCGTTTAACGCCGAACGATGATAATAATGATGCTTGCGTTAGGATATAAGGATAAAGCTATGCTAACGTGAAGACTAAAATAAGCATCTAGTTTTTTTCCATCGTCTGAACGATAATGCACGTACACCTGGGATGCATTTAGCACCTTCGAAGTGTAAAATGTGGCAGAACTGGATTGGCTCAAAGCCCATCCTTGTTCTTGCGGGGGAGCAACTTTATGAAGTGGACAAATTAAGTTACTTGGGTAGTTTCGGATCTCACCTAATGGTCGCACATTGCATGAGGTGTCTTCACGCATACAGAAGGTCCGACTGGTTTTTCGCTAATTTAAGGCATCCGTGGTGTCGGCGTGACATACCGCTTTCGATCAAGGTCGGGTATATGCAGCAGCAAGGAGGTCGGTATTGCTCTACGGCTTCGAAACATGGTCCTTGAGACCAGATGTACGAAGACTTTTAATGTTTAAACATCATTGCCTTCGCAGTATTGGCAGAATATGGTTAGATGAATTTTTTGAATAACTCGGAGGTTAGACGCAGGGTACTGAGTCCCAAAATCTAGTCTAGAACAAATACTGAATCAGAATAAGCTAAAACTGTTGGGACATGTTTTGCGCATGCCTACAGAACGCCTGCCTTGTTGTTCGCTGTTCTTCGAAGCAAGCAATCGTTTGGTGTCCAGTCGATGACATGGGCTAAAGGTATGAAAGTTTTAACCAGTGCACTGGCTCGTGTAAGTGCGGTCGGACTGGTGGTTTGGGGTCTGGCTGGAGAAAATAATTGGTCATAACCAGTAGCGCTCTTGCATCGAAAACCTTTGCTATTTTAAACGGTGTTTCAAGTCGTCCTTTTGCACTATATTTCATTATTCCTCATGTCCTATCCCTTTAGAGGTGATTCTGTTAATTAGCAGTCGGGACCAGGGCACTGTGTTGCAAGATTAGCGATTGGAAAAAGTCAACTGAACCGCACAGAAAATGAAATATTACTGTCACTAGAAAGCACTCATATTAGGAAGGCAATTACTTTTAGACAAAAGATCTGATGGATATCTGAGAAATGGGGATTGATAATTTACTAACCTCGATAATACGAACACCGAGGTGGTAGTAAAACTCGCCCAGGCCTAATGTTTCTGACCAACAACCCCGACTGTATGATATAGGATCGACTCCGATGCTAGCACACATGGCTTGAAATTGACACCGAAACTGGGGGTCATGTTTGATCTTACTTCCGTGTTTCGCCGCAAACGCCTCCAGGGATTGACGAAGTTGGTCGAGCTGACGTGACAAATTTACTAACTGAGTTTCCGCCAGTTCCTCACCTTTTTCTTTGTATTTTGCCTGGGCAAGGTTGTAATTCTTTATGGCCCCGATTCCAGCACCACGACGCATTGTATACGCAGACAGTCAACTATAATTAAAACAAAAACAGAATGATAAACGAGATAAAACTTTCTGCGAAGAGACTACACTCACTTGCACCTTTTCGTGGAATTAAGTGATATATATACACGTGCATATGTATATTTATTGCATATATAATATGAAATATACGTAATGTGCATATATACACGTTAAATATATACTCGTTTATTATGTATATATATATATATTACACAGATCTGAATAGTTAGTGTCCTGTCGTATATTTTGCACAAATCTGAATACATAATGAGCCAGTGGAGTCACGGCAACGTATAAAACAATCAGCGAAAACGGAGAAAGGAAAAGCAGCGAAATGTAGAGTTCACAACATGCTGGTTTTTCTATTCCCCATCTACGTATTACCGGCCATCCATCAAGATTCATGAGTCTTCTGCGGTCGTCCAAACCAAAAACAGAGGATTGAATTAGGGGACTCTACCCCGAATCTCTGACCAAATAGTCTAACCCACAAGGCAGCAGGACGACCTGAGGGTCACGCAACCCACTGCGGGCCGGTGACTGATTGTTCACTTCCTGCGCTCTTCGGATGGGGCTAGACATCCCGGATGCCCAATACAGCCCTTCATCACGGACGCCGATGAGCACACAGCCGTCCTTGGCTTAGAATCAAGATTTAAACCACTTTTCTTGAGTGATTATCAATGACCAGTCAACCCGGGGGGGGGGGGCGCCTGGCACTTCACTAGGGACATAGCCACGAGAAGGGAGTGCACAGGAGTAGAGGCTGTTTGAGAAGCCGACCATTCGAGAGGCATCCAGAATGAGTAGCCTGAGACACTCACCTTCTGCTACGCTAAGTCATTTGGAGGCAAATGATTTACCTCTGCTGGTATAATAACCAAAAGACGTCCAAACCTAAATTCTAGAGATCACCTCACTTTCAAACTAGTTTAGATTTTCACAGCCTCGCATGAACGTGCTCAGGTTTTGATTACAGCCCTGCAGAACCAAGTAATGAAAGATGGGATGAACAAAGCTTCGTGGAAAATAATGAGAACAGGAAAAGCTTCAAATGTAGGAAATTCGCATACTGATGCACGCAGCAATAATAACAGACTTCCTTGACCGTTGCGTAGGTGGATCCCGTAGACCTCAACCCGGAAATCTAGCTCATTATAGTCAGGACAGTTTATTGGTTTTTTTACTGCTTGCACGACGAATGAGTATACTGAAAGGATTAGGCTATGTATCCCCTAGAGTCCACAGAACCAATGGGGGGAACCGGAAACAGTGACTCTATAAGTCATGTGGTAAAAGGCCAGCTTGTTTTTAGCCTGTCTGGCAAACAAAACATGGTATAACGCAGGGAGGTAAAGGTAGGTGGAAAGCAAAACAAACAAACGAACGGCAGTACTTTTTGGTTTTGTTGCTTGTATATTCTATTTTTTTGTCCTTTGTGATTGTGGGAAAGACAAACACATTCCTGCCATTGATTTAGGTTTCTAGTCATATCGATGAGGAAAACAGGTCAGCGGTCCACTTGAGCCTAACTGCCCCACTTGGCAACCCAGATGATTCTATCCATGATAGGCATTCCATCAACTTTTTCAATCCTTTGCGCCAATTCATTGCTTAACCTCCACACTCTTCGTTCCAGACAGGTCCAGAGAGTGCAAACAACGCGCGATTTAGCAACCACTGAGCAGGCATTCTTAATATACCGTCAATCAAGGGCAGACAGTTTTGCAATAAGCATGATATTACACTTTCGGACTTTTAAAGATAGACTGATATCATTTCGGCACGGTAGATGCTTCAGATTAGAAAAAGCTACTTGCTTTTGAGATATGCATGGATATTTCCTCCCTCATGCCTTCATTTCTTGAGATACAGCTTCCGAGATAAACAAAACTTTCAGCAATCTCCAGTCTGTCATTGTCCGAATACAGCGAAAGTACAGGCTCGCTTCAATCCTGGAGTAAAGCCTTACACGCTTACGGTGCGAAGTGCATGCCGTACCAGATTAATTCGGTTGCCAAGCCGTTTAGATGAGCTGTTTGTACGTCAGAAGCGAGAAGCGCGATGATGTCGGCGTACTTCAAATCCGTAAGTCTGTGTACTGGTACCAATTCGACGCCGCTACTTAGGAGGCTTTCAACTGACTTAGGGAAACGTCAATCACAATCATAGAAAAGGCTAAGTAGGACAATTGTCGAACTCCGCTGGATATAATTCTATCAAAAGGCCACTGTCGGTCTTGCAAGGAAGTAATACGCTTTCACGATGAAACTGGTAGACAATTTCGGCTCATATATCAACTAATAGCTGCCCCTGAGAGTGGTGTCCACCGAAAGAACAGAAGTTGTTTATTTCTCAGGTTTGTATGGTGAACGAGAAGCGCACTGGAGGTATTATGCCGTTGGACGATCTAGTCACCCAGCTAAATCGGACGAAAAGCGCATACACATCGGAAATCGGTCAGGACGATGTACACCGTTCGATAAAGAAGCTCCGGTGTCTGGGAACAGGATTTGTGCTTATTCGTCTCGCCGGTGGTCGTTCCTTAGTGCAGTCTGTTCCGGGTGAAATGAGCATGGATAAGACCAATGTTCTAGGCTTGGNAGAGGCGGGTTCGGAACGGACGACTCTCGCTGAATGCAGTCAAAAGTAAGCGTTTTTGCTCTAACCCATATGGCTCATTTCGAACGGTCTCCGCTGCTCTGCGGTTAAAAACTTTAATCGTTCTCCTTCAGAGCGACTGGACTCTTAACAGTGCCCGTCCGTTATTTCCGGCAAGTTACGTCTACAAAGAATTCCATAAAATGTAGGGCGAACTTGAAAAAAATAAGTGCCTCATTTCTTCGTGGTTGGGGTCCAAAAGGCCAGTCAACCAGGCTGAAAACACCCAGGGATGTGACAGCGAACCGTGGGCAGTGAAAACTGTGTTAACATTCTTTTCTTGTCGAATCATAGTGACTGAAGAAGCACGTCTGCATAGTCAGACCGTACTTGGTGTTGCCTACCAGATTTTTTCTTCTCCCGCCTGCATAGTCAGCATCATCGTTCAGCGTTAAACAGCAAGGCAAGACCCACTAACTGCTGCCTCTTCCCCAAGGTTACATTTATCTATAAAAAGAGTGAATACAGAAGAGGGTCAAGGAGTGGATCAGCACAGGCGGGAAAAGATAGGAATGCTGCTGTAGTTAACACACGGAACAGTCTAACTGTACAAGCGTACACTTTCAATCATTCTGATTCGATAGAAAATGGCAACACCATCGCCACTGTTCACGGTTCACTGACATGTCCTTCATTATTTCCAGTCCCCTAGTTGATGTGTCCTTTCGCATCCCAAATACCAAAACGTGAGACACCTCTACTTTACCTAAGATCGTTGTGCATTTTCTCAATCCACGTTGTCACGTCATCTGCTGACCTCCACATGTTTCCTTCCACTCCGTGTGGGCAGGGAGGGAATGGAAAGTAGGACACGGCACCGTAGATGACTGTTCGCTATACACAAAATTTGACCCAAGCTGTGTTTCATACACCGGGATAAGGTATTCTCACAATTGGCACCTAGTACTAGATTCCTGACCTCCACATGACTCACCCGGTCACTCCATCCAATTCTAGCCATACTACGTAGAAATCAGTGGTAGAAAACTTCCAGCCGACGAACATCTCCCACAGACATAATCCACTCCTCGCAACAACACAACAGAACTGAGCGCACTGCAGCACAGTACACACGACCTTTCAACTTCAGTGAAATATCAGGCCGATGCCACAAGCGTTTCAGTTCAAAATCGTTAATTCCTCTCCATCCAGTATCAGATTTCGGACTACCACCCTCCAGTTCTGTAACAGCACTTTGCACTTTGAAGGTGCAAAGCACATGCCAAACCGAGCTACGAACCTTGAGTTTTTCTAGTGAATGTTGTGCATGGTCCGTGGATTCGAACAGGCCCACAACGTCATCCGCGTAATCTAGGTCACACAGCTTCCCTCCATTTCCCAGTTCGATCCCCACACTCTAAATACCTCCTAATGCATCTTCTATCACCTCGACCATGACGAGGTTCAACAGGAATGGATAGATGGGACACCCTTGTTGAATGCCGCTAGTCGTTTCGGATAAATTTGATAGTTCGCCGTATACCGTCAAGCGACCATGGGTATGCGAGTATAATGCTTGCAGGAGGTTCACGAACTTCGGTGGTTTACTCTCCCGGTGGAGAGCGCTGATTAGTGCTGGCCGATTGCCTGAGTAGAACGCGCCTTTCAAGTCGAGAAAGACTACGACCGTAGAGCGGAGGTGGTGTGTGTGGAGTATTTGGTGAAGAGTGAATATCCGATCGATGCAGTTTCGAACTGGACGAAATCCGGCCTGCTGTTCGCGAATGTTACTCTCGTGAATCCGTGTTAAACAGTATCATCGATGGTTAGTATCAGTCTGTTCGTCTCCACCTGCATGTCAATTCTTTTTACTGCGATTGGTAACAATTTGGAAAAGGCAGCATGAAGCTTTGGCAGTTTGGTCGAGCGATAATAACACGGAATTAGCCAATTAGGCTAAGCTTCCAAATTTCGATCACCGGCTGCGGTTAGCAAGCAAACATTCGTCGCGAGAACCAATGAATAATTTGATACGTGCGCATGTCAACGTTCCAAATATCTTTAGGAAGGTGGAGGCGCATATTTTCGAACGAAATTTACGAAGCACTTTCTTGACATTCTTCCATTTTCGGCCTCTTCAGCCACCATTAGCAGCTGATCGTTTAGCCTTTTAAACTAAAGGAGTACAAGTAGTTGTTTGGTCCCCAGTGGGACGAATCAACCTAAAAGCAAAGTACAAGGTGTAATTCACACAAGAATATGTATACGGTCGAACGCCGTAAATCAGGGATATAACCTGGAAATATCTTTATTACGCCTCACACAATGAGAGTGGATGCGTAGCCTCCGGGTGCACAGTAATAAAAGGACAGCTGCCTAGTAAAACTATGCCGGATACAAGGACCCGGGTCCGAAACTCCGGGTACCGTAATCGCACAACTGAGTGGAACCAGTTCCACTTCCAGCTCAAGCTAGAACACAGGACTATAGGAAGAGATGCCTGATCGTCCAGGTTCTTGCACTGGGAACTCCTTGGATCTGATGATGGTTCGACAACGGGAGGATGGAAATCCTTCCTCAGTTCTCACAGGGGAGGAAACAATTGATGAGGTGCTTTCCTCTCGACCATCTCCTCAACCTCACAATTCACACACTGTCCTCTCCAAACACAGCTAGCCATGCATTGTCTAGTTTCCCTTTGAATTCGCGCACTAAACTCACCTCGACCACTTATTCCAGCCATTCAACTCTGTTGTGTCAAATGATTTGCTCCTCAACCCGGTGGTTGCGTGTAGTCGCACGATCATTTTCCCGTTACCTCCAAATGTGTCGTTCCCCCTTATCCGGAAAAGGGCTTCACGGTGACCCCGTATCTCTGCCAGAACATTAACGATCATGAGGATCTGTATTACGCCACCTCTTTCCCTTCACCTTTCCAGGGAGTATAAGCCGATCGCCCTCAGCCTCTGCTCATACCCCATGTGCCCAAAATGACGAAACCACCGTGTAAACACACGGTAAACCTGTTCCAGCACTTTACTATCCTTTACCAAATGTGCTCCTCATGCCTGGACACAGTATTCCAAGCGCGCTGTGACAAATGCCTTGAACTGTGGCAGACGAACATTGGGCTTCCTAGATACTACGGTCTTCTTTAGTTGGTGTGGGGCACACCATGCCTTCTTGATCGTTTTCTGACGTTGCACACTAGGTTTGAAGTCTGCACTCAATACTATCCCGAGAACCCTTTGCTTACCGTGTTTGCTCCATCGCGACTTGATGCCCAAGTGGACCCTTGTGGTCAGCGGGATTTGCTTCTCCTTCGATGAGCCGCCGGCATTTGTTCAAGTCCAACGGAAGATCCCATTTTGCCATCCATTGTTAAACTTTATCCAGATCCCTCTGGTTAGCCTCACTGTTTGCTGTCCCTAAATGTTTGGGGCTGTCAGCAAGCAAAACACGGATTTTTCCAACCTTTGGCCATGTCGCTGACATACATGTGAAAGAACAGTGACCATAAAACAGACTCTTGAGGCATCCCGCTTTATAGCAATCCTCTGTTTGATTGACATCATTTGGATCTCATCCTGAAGGATCTAGCCTTCAGACTTTGTGCCATTCAGATTTTCACCTTGGCACCGTTCCCGAAAGCCTTCACTTTCTGGTCAGGAAACCCGTGGTTCACGGAATCAACGGCCTCCCGAAAGTCCACATAGAAGACTTTTACTCGTTCCCCCTGTTACTCCTACCTGTAACCTCGTTCAGAAAGTTTATCAAGTTGGTCAGATAGGAACGTTTGTGCCAAAATCCGTGCTGTTTTATCATCATTGACTTGTTATCCTCTGAGTTATTGACTATCCCATCGTGAAGGAATCTTTCAGTAGGCTTTAGCGTGACGGCTGTCAGGCTCACCGGTCTATAGCTACTACAATTGTCTCTGTTCCTGCCTTTATGCACCGGTATGAACGTCGACGTCAACCAGACCGCGGGAAGCCGCCCCTCGTACAGCGATGCGTTACAGTGCTGGTTGGAAGGTTTCAGCACGACCTCCATCCGCGGCCTTACTGTCGCTCGGTAAATCTCATCAGGCCCCACTGCTTTTGATGCGTCCGTTTTCTAGACTGTCTCGCACCTATCCGTCTAAGGTCGCTTAACCCGGCATCTCTACCATATGAGTGAAGGGACCTGATGTTTTATCCCTGCGTCCCATTATCCCGCCTGTATGCTGCCAGCAGAATTTGCACAAGACACTTGACTGCCGGTGGATCTCACCCCCTATTGGTTTTTCATTCCATCCACGGCCCTTGCAAAGCTGTCTTGGGCTGCACATATTTATGATGGGCTTCATAGTTGATTTTAGATGTCCCAGCCATCCGCTCCTCGTAGGCAGTTCGCACTGCCATTGGATGCGTAGCATTCTCTTTCTCTCCGTTGTGCATCTCAGGTAACCTCGGAAGCCAAGGGTGTACTTAAATCTCATGGAAGCTCTATGTCTTCGCTTTCCAGCCCTCGCGAACCTACTTGTCTCTCATGGGGGTTGCCGCTTTCGTTTGATTCTGTTTAGTGGTGCAACTAAGTCCGTTATTGCTAACAGGTCGCTATTGACTGCATCCACCTTGCAGCTACCCCTTCCTACTTCCTACGGAGTCTGGAGACCTGAGTTCAAGGGTCTACTTTTATCCGTTCCTGAGAAGCTCCTACCACATTTATCGGAGACTGCCAGTCCCTCAGTTACATGCTGATCACAGCGGAGCTGCTCCTACTTATTGGCTTTTTGAGCTCAAAGATTTTTATATCACTCGGTTTTCTCGTTAACATCAAGTAAAGGGCCGAAGAAGCTTAATCCGCTGTCCATTTAGTCGTTTGGATAACGTGTTGAAATAATAAGTTTACATGCACGAACTGTAGTAGTCGATACTGAACATTGCCCTCCGAGGCCGCCTCGTAAACTCAGTAAATCTCAAGGACGCTAAGCTCCCCCAGTATGAGAAGGTTGTCCGCAGACCCTGTAACCGAAATGAGAAAAAATGATTCTCCGTCCTCCGCTGGCGTCGTCCCTGGGCTACGATGCGCACCTACAGCAGAGATCCTCCAGCCGCAAAAATTGTGATTTTGAGTTCCGGAGTATGCGTGTTTGGGATATTTAGTTTATGGCCTTCGTGCGCATCGTACATTTTAGCCATTAGTATCGGCGTCTCGACCCTTTTTCTAGCATCCGATCTACCCATTTTAAAGAATAAATACTCCCTCACTGTTAATCAGATGCCATTCTCCCCCGGCTGAAACCATGTCTCAGGGATGCCCAACACATCTACATCCAGAATCGTGAATTGTAAACCCGGCCACGTGATCGACAACTGCAGCACTTATGTATATCACCCTTTTAACTCCTTTTGGCCGCTGAATGGACGGGGGTTTCGCATGCTCGAAACTTCATTCTGAGGCCCGCGCCCGTTTCTTTCGCATGATCGCCGAGAAACCCATCCTCGCCCCCGCGCTCACAGCACCCGAATTTCGACCCTTCCGGCGTATGACAGTCACGAGGGTCCGATCAAGACATAGTGGCCCAAGGAGCGCCCGCACAATGCAATCACCTGAAGCTCCCCTGCACGGAATAAAATTCAAGTAACCTTCTTCAGCCAACTTTTGATTTCTAAGTTTGGGGACATGCAGCCGCGCGGTGTTGGATCCTGATGGTCCTCCTCTGGCCTCGATTTTGCTAATGGCAATATCATCCGGCTCTGTGGTAATCACCCCTCCAGTGATCGTCCTTATTCTATCGGCTGATGTCAAGAACTTGTCCTAATGCCGTGGATTAGCGAATTCCACCAGTAATGTTCGTGGGCATTACTATCTTCCCAGGCCAAGTGCCCCTTTGATATCTACATGATCCTGCATATCCACCGTTCGAAGCATATTTACTATGTGTTACCTTACCACCCTTTACCTCTGCTTCCCCTCCTTCATTAGGATCTCCGTGATCCCATGGCTGACGACGTTGCAATTCTTTTCCAATGCGATGTCGCCGGATTCTTGCAAACTATTAAGCTCCCCGCTCATCTGTTGCAGGACTTGCTCTAAACCCCCAGCCTTACGCATATTTCCCTAGTTGCCGGGTCGGTAAGCTTGGGTTCCTATGTTTTTGTGCCTGCAGCCCCACTTCAAAGGACCCTTTTTTGTCCTTTGTTCTATTCCTGGTTCTCTCCTATCCTCTGCCTCAGTTCTTCCTTGAGATAGGGCTTTCGTTTTATCGTCTTTCACGCGCACATTCTCCGAGAGCTCTACTGCTTCCGGCCCTATCTGGTCAGCAGATCCTCCGCCAGTAGATGGTTTACTGCCGTTGCCATATCCCTTTCCTTTTTATCGCGTCAATGATTATATTTATCTGCTGCAGCTATTAGTAAACCATTGCGAACAGTGTCATCCAGCTCTGCGCTCCCCTTGTCATCTACCTGCAGTTTATTTGAATATTACCCAGGACGGCTTTTTGTAAGCTGGGCAGACTAAGCTCAGTTTGGCTTATTGATAGTACAGCTCATAAGTCACCTTCCTCAGGCCCCTCATAAGCAGAATGGAACAATTTAACACACGTGTCGCGCTGAGTCCTCGTTGCCACCCTATCTTTGAGGCAATTGGGTCTCCAAAACTTTGCGTCCCTTCCAGGGCCTCGCGCTAAAATTCTAGCCTGCATTCACTTCCCAGTCGACCTACCATAATAATAATAATATTATATATTTCTCGAGTTTAGAGCGGCATGCGCAAGGCAAGTGCAAATTTCTGCATGGATGATGAAGAGGATAAGTGAATTATGGAAATTAGAAGAAACGTGGTGATATACGCTACGCTGGATTACACGGGAGGCGCAATCAACATCTTCAACGCAACACAGTGCAGAAGTATGTGGGGCAAATATCAGAACTGAAAAACCTTCCTTGCAAGATTATACGGGGTATTTTGGAACTATTCATTAGCAAGTGAATGCTAGTCATTTGGTGTTCAAGCGCACTAAATGGGCTTGTCACTGGCGCAATACTCAACGGGAGCCCACTGGTGGATGTCAAAGTACGGCGGAGGCGCAAAAGTCAAAAGCGAACGTGATAGGCAGAAAAGTCGAGCTGAGGAAATAAAGATACGTGTGGATATGATAATTGGACAGAAATTAATCAAAAACAAGTAACTTTGGGAAAAGTGAATAAAGAAACCGCATAAAACACCAAAATAGGCCGATAAAATGCTGAAGAAGGCGGAGAAAAATCACCAGCTCAGTTGATCTATATAGAGAACAAGATTTTATGGAAGCGTTTTGCAGAGAGAATACGGAACTCTCAGGGCTGCTGATTTCATCCTTATACAGCTAGCGGCAAACTGGACTGAGTGAAGCAATGGAGAAAGCATTTGTGCAAGAAGAAAAAGGTTTTAAGTATACCAGTTATGGATATCATATATGCCATCATTTTTTTGTCGTAGTTTTTTAACTTAAAATGCGCGTAAGGCGTCCCAGCGGCAGTGGCAACTGTTTTTGACCAATCCTGAAGATCCACGTGAGTCGGAGTATCCAAGGGGATCAGCAAGGCGGTTTGGGTTGAACGGGCCAGTATTCAAGCGCCAGTTCCGGCTAGCAGCTTACTAGCAGAAAAGAGAAGCCAGTGGATCTGAAAGTGCCCTTTAGTTGGGTGTAACTGACAACAGCACGTATAGCTTGAGTGCGGAATCTGAAATCTAAAGGAGATAGACGCAGTGTTGTTGAGGCGCCAGCTTAGGGTTAGGTTGATTAAAAAGGATGGAGAAACAGCTACGTCATCCGACTCAAGGTTGATTGTCTGAATGAAAAATTAGGCCAAGTGAAAAAGCAAAATGTTGGTAGGATTGACGACAGAGGACAGAGAGTTAAGGTAAGTTGGACTTAAGCCAAAAGTCGGAGGGTTTATTGAAGACACATCAAACCGGTGCTTTGGTCAATAATAAAGAGCTCGTGTGAGAAAGTGGCCAGGATCGTACTAGAGTAAGTTTGCTATTATGAGGCAAAGTTATTTAGCTGCAAACGTTGGCAGCTCTTCCGGAGTACTAGGTGGGTTTTCTGCTAATTATCATGGGCACGGTCATATCCACCGCTTTGGCCGACGCACATCGGGCGGGCAGCTTGGCTGCAGCGGTGTGCGCGTGCAACTAGGTTGGCGGATAACACCCCCTGCGTTCACCCTCAAACGGCGTTTTTCAGGTTGGGTGGCTAGAACTCGGTCAGCCCCACCCATTAGCACTGTTGTGGTAAACAGCGCTGTAGCTCATAAGTTCACGCGCACCATTTTGTACTGGCTTCCTCTTGCTCCTTCCCAAAATTCTTCTGCCAGAACCACACAAAAGGGACTCACGAATGGACAGCATTTTTATTTGCATCTGATATAAACTGACGTTTGCAATGCAAACTGACATCCAAAAACAGCTGAGGACCGTCATTTTTCATCAACCTCTATTCTTATCTGTGGAATTTGGCAATAGACCGATGCTCCTGGTAACAGTTCTTCACACGAGTCCACAAGACGTCGCCTCATTTGACTCCGATTCTCCTTCTTTTCCAAAGCCACCTTCGTCTCTAGACGAAGCTGAAATTTATGAACTGAAAATTGCCGGAAACAAACCTCACGTACTGGTCTTACGATCGCACAATTCCCATCCGTTGTCGCCGCTTTCCTTGCTTAACGGACTGTGCCCTCAGAATTTTTGAGTTTTATAATGCCTTTCTGATACCCAGTCTGGATTTTGCTCATCTCCATTCCGTTATCACATCCATATTGATGCTCACATTCACCATGTAAATCTTTTGATTATCGAGTATCCCTGCCAACAGGCAGCGACAAACATTGCTCTCCACCCATATTTTTTGCCCGCGATATGCACCTTTGCTGCATTCAAACATAATATTACTCGCAGTACAGGACTGGTAATCAGTCACAGAAAAACCTTCGCAAACCATTATCTAGCTTTGATTTACAGCCCCGTGTTCGGGAAGTCACATTGCCTATTATGACCTTGTGAGTGAAACCACATTGCATTGCATGTTTGGTTTCCTTTTTCCGTGTCTGCATTGTGCCTCCTCGGCCAAATTTTGACTCTCGTATGTCGAGGAATATACAAAAACAGACGAACCTTTAAAATTACTTAAGGCCGTTCTCGCCCCCTCTCACTTCGATTTATATTGTTTGTATTTCCTGTGCACCATCTATGTAAATCTTGTTCTTGCCTTGCACATGCTTCTCGCAAATCGAGAAATATACACTATTATTATTATTATTATAAGTATTATTATTATTATCATTATTTAAATTATCATGGTCAGTGTGCTCTGTGCAGCTAACCTAACAGAGAGAACAGGACTGTATATAAAGAATTAGGTAGGCCGCGTTGAGAATAGGAGAAAATGTTAGACTACGGCATAGCTCATTCTATCTCTGGATTTATTTCGTTTCTCAGTGGGGCTGCAGGACGGATGGTATGAGGGCTAAGTCGTTGGTTTCTATAGAAAGTAACCGGTAGAATAAAGCACAGCTTTGGTTTCCTAATTGGAGTTCACCTAGAAGTCTAGATGGCCCTTGAAAGATTGGTCTAGACTAATATTGGCCTCAGTAAAGCTGACAAATGAGGATAGGTTAGGTAAATTTGATAATAAAATCTTGAATTGTGTTAGAATCTAACAGGACCAGACGTGGTCCGATAATCTACTTCGCAAGGTAGAGTAAACAACAATGAAGAACTTTGACATAAAGGACACTTTGGAAGGTGGTATTCCAAGGGAAAACGGTCGCTGTCTGAGGGGGTAAAAATAATCATTAGCGGATCCGATGGGGTTTCCAGCAGTTTCTGCTTACTACCTAAGAAGCCTGAAAAAGAATGTGAGGCTGTTTGACACGAAGTAACTAAAGTGGGCCAAGGTGTGGCAGCTCGCACCGTTCTTCGCAACTTAGGCTTGATGTTGGACCAAGAAATTTCTTTGCGGATACTCGTTGTACTTTTTCTATTGCAACGCAATCAACTCTGAGCATATTCGAGAATATTATCGGGCAGTTCTACAGCTCCAGTCTACAATGTGATTTGCATAGCATCAGCTTACATCTTCTAGTGTGAAATGTTTGAACACTGAGTACGATGGTCCTGCTTGCGTATGCGATTTGACAAACAGTTGACTCGTCGAAGTTGAGTGAATACGGTTATCGTAAGCATAGATTTTTTACAAACTGGGTGGGCAGCATTGGGAGACCGCTTATAAACAGCCTACCCGGGGAACCCGAACCTTATAAGAAATAATAGCGCTTTCAGTGGCAAAGAATTGCATTGCCCATTGCCTACACCACTCGTCTAGTGGGGTCAATTCCTCCATGACACTGGCCACGGTTTGGGTTAAAGAAGATAGCTCAAAGTACCGGACTATCTTGGTGCCTTTGGTGAATAAGGAAGACTTATTGCTCGAAAGATGCCGTTAACGTGGAGCAGGAGTATTAAGGGGCCGAGGATACTATCTCCTATTACACCATTAGTGATTGACTGGGGTTGGAATAGGGTTCCATTGATACTGACTGGAGGAGAAGTATGAGTTAGAAGCCTCGGAAGTTTCGTTCAAGCCGTCGAGCTGTCGGCTGCTTTGTATGATGTACTAGATTTATTGCAAAATGTGCTGGATCGCAGAATTCTGGAGACCTGTGGGCCGGGGTTCTGTCAACAAAGAGCAGCTTGCTCATACTTACAAATTTGGTCCCAGTGCGAAGCAAGCGGGTCGTTTTGAAGTCGATTTAACCTCAGTAATATGGAAAAGTCTAAGGTTTGCGTGTGGATATTCTAAAGTTTAAGAATCTTCTTTGCATGCTTACAGATCCTGCTTATTCTCACTGGACGGAGTGGAGATGTGTGAGGAGTGAGTTTGTTAATAATCGAGTGTAGGCTTGCATATATGATGTCGACAGCTTCCTGAGAGCCAGATGAAAGAAGAAAATCAGACAAGTCAAGGTTCTTAGGGCGGCAGTGCAACCAGCCCAGTTTGCTAATTTGTAAGAAACACTGGCGAACTGGGTAGCGGTTGGAGTTGTTTGACATCTGCTACAAATATGAAGAGAGCATGAGATCATCTTGTGGTCACTGCCCGGAAAGTTGTCTAGCACGGAGTTACCATAATTGAAATGATCGTGGGTGAATACAAGGCCGAGAATAGTATTTCCTCTTGTGAGATTTGCTACACGCTGCGTCCGTCCTCCTATGTGGGTTTCACGAAGGAAGTTAAAAACTGCGAAGGGGTTTACTTGGTGGACCAGCAGACCTTAGGAGCAGTAAAATGTGCCCTAAGTTTCGCTTCCCCATGGATGGAGGCGACGTGCTCGAACGCCTTGATGAGTTGAGATGGCTCGAATTTCTTTGAAGATGGAGGCCGGTAAACAAATTCAAGGTGCACTATAGAGTTATGCATACAGATAGAGTGCCACAAAGGTTCATTCAAATTGTCTAACTGATTATCGGAGGAGGAAAATGTAAAATTCACGCTTAACTTAAGCCGGGAAACCACCTACACGCCAACTAGTTCGGTGCGCTAGAAAGAAGTTGTAAACCCTCAGAAATATTTCGCTTAAGAGTGTGTATCCGGTCAACCACGTTTCAGTGAATAGAATGATGTCACAAAGGTGATATTGCACAAAACGTCCAAGGGTGCTAATTTTACATGGGACGGATCGCACTCTAAGCAGAATCAGAGACACTTTAGGTGTGCGGTCAATGTTGAATTATTTAGCAGGGAGACTAACAGCCGAGAGTGGGGCCTGGTGAGCCAAAGTATACCAATGAGGAGGCGGTGGCTCTAAAGTTGACGTGCTGAACTTGGAGGGAATATTCAAAATTTTCAGAGGTTGGGCATTTGTGTAGAGACGTGGCGAATATTTTGGGGCCATTTTGATTTGTTGTGGGATGGGACGATGCGGAATTCGGGATGAGCATACCCGAAGGTTATTTTTGGCATAATGCTATATGGATGACTGCGTTCA
The DNA here is from genome assembly GCA_008360955.1 of Fasciolopsis buskii. Classification (NCBI taxonomy): domain Eukaryota; kingdom Metazoa; phylum Platyhelminthes; class Trematoda; order Plagiorchiida; family Fasciolidae; genus Fasciolopsis; species Fasciolopsis buskii. The sequence goes on from LUCM01005756.1 coordinate 121,236, forward strand.
TGTTTCCAATTCGTTGTGGCCATCTCCGAGACAACTGGACGAAAGACCCAAATTTCGTTCAAGAAGATGCTAGTCCCAAGGAGGCAGATTCTGTTAGTAGGGGAGGCCATATTGTTGTTGGATGCAAATGCAACACTTCAAAGGGCACTTCTCAGGTAAAAGTAGGTTGGTGAATGGCGAAGAGTAGTTGTGGGCGACGGAAGAGCCAAGAGGAGGCTGGTGAGTTATGCGAGTAGATAGAACTTCACTGTCCATAGGGCAGAAATTTTTTGGATAATGTGGAATATTGGCTACTTGAACTAACGGAGACGGCTGAAGACTCGTAAGGGGCGGCTGCTTTGTGGTCTTTGGATTTATGAGGTTGTTGCAAACAGCAGGAGGGGAGTAAAACTCGTCAGTTTGGGTATGGTGGTCAAAGCATGGAGAATCCGAGACATAGTTAACAGTGGGCGACCCAGTGGGACAGAGGTTGGATATGACATTTGAGAAGGATATGGGGCGGCATATATTGGGTTGACAAGAGGCAGTACTTAGTTGCTCATTTGAGATCGGCTGGGTGGCAGATGTAAAGACATTTTTATTGGGTAATGTAGTGCTGGATTGATGGATCTGTTTTCTAATTAGCCAGTTTTTATTTTAAGAAGTGGAATCTGTCTGTGGTGTATTTGGTACACTGTTGTGCGTGCTCTTCAAACGCCGTTGTGCTTTCGTCAGCATCGACCTACCCTCGGGCACTTGACTTGCAACTCACTTTTATTGAAATTTGGGAAAAGTTAGGCGACCTTGTGGTAGCGGGACTTTGGTCTCCGGATTTTGAGGATATGGGAACTGACAGTGCACGAGGAAGCCGCCGGGGTGACCTTTTAGATTATGACAGCCCTTGGTCAAATAAAATTGGAGGCGAAGATTCACACTGCTAAGTTCATTCGAGGATAGTGGTGGTCAGGGAACAAAAATTACTCCATCGCGTATGTTGATACATTAGTTGCTTCGGATTGCCCTCGTGTATTCCCGAACGCCTTAATGTCGTTCTTACTGGTATGAGCTAGCAGGCCACGCCATGGTGTAGCGCATTTCCAATTTTATCTTTTTGTGTGTAAGGCGCCCATGGTTGGATGCAACGATCGAGTTGCGGTCTTACGACATTCACATACAAAGGCCAAGCCTCTAAAGTTTTCCTGCAGGACATCGTTGACGTGAGCGGAAAAACTTTCAATCTGACCTTACTCGCCGCGCTTACACACTGTTTCGGGGGCTCTGAAGTTGTCCGTAATAATTAAATCATGATGCTCTTAATCGTAATCCTTCTTATCATTCACTTCAGTCCTTGTGTGCCCGCGTTCGGAGGCCGGACTTTGGCACTTTCTCAGGCTTGGTGAAATGCCCCATTTATGATACCTAGCTTTGATTGTCCCGACATCCTTCTTTAGATCCAGATTGGCTAAATTTGCATCATCAGCGAAGAGATACCGTTTCCCCATGCTAACCGCCATGCCGTTCATAAATGTGTGGATCTTGGCACTGATCGTTGAGGAACATCTCTTTGCACGTTGGCTTAGCTCGTCGTGTACCTTCCAAACATAACGCTAGACTTCCTTCCATGAAAAGAATGTTTACTCAAACATTATTACTCTCTTTTATTCTTAGCACATTTACCTTTTGACCCGGATGATTGCGATTGACTGAATCAAGTGCCTTGCCAAATCTCATGTAGCAGACTGCAACCCCATGGCCCTCGTGTAGGTGTTTCTTTGCAACAGGTTTGTAAGGCAAGGCTTTCCCACCATGAATCCGTGCTGTGCTACCGAAGCAGCACTGTGATTCCTGGGCGTGTGCCTGCCTGCATTCCGACGATCTTCTGAAGAAACTTACACAAGATGCAGGTTAGATGCACCGGCTTGCTTCTAGGTCCACCCATGTATGCTACCATTAATGTAGTAGTTGTTCATTCCTCAGGTACTTTGACCTCCCTGAATGAGATACCGTAGAGCTGCGTGACAGAGGTTGCAAGTGGTTTCGCTGATAGCCGAAGGATTGTCCGGTGTAGCCCATCCTGGGCGGCAGCTTTAAACTTGTTCAGGGTGCTTAACCACGTCACAGCCTGTTACTTAGTTGCAAAGTTCCGGAATTTTCGAAGTCTGGGTTGTTTTAGGTGTCCCCAGGTGGATGCGGGCTTCTTCTAGTTAGTGGATAACATCCTCGGGCTTTTAAATTAGAACACATGTATTTTCGGATTTGTTGGGCGCTTGGATCTCTTCCGGCCGTTCTAATGCGTTGAAAAAGTCTCTGATTTTTCTCTTATACTCTGTGGTTTGTACTGATATTCCTAGGTAGGTCGCGCTCAAACAAGCACATTCGTTTTCGTCTCATTACTTGTCTTGCTTTTTGTTTGCCTGTAGCTTTTATACGTTCAATAGGTTTGATTCGCTTCGTACGTTTACCGTGTTCTCTTTTGGATATCTTACCGGTTGCCTTTTTTTGGGAGCCACCATGGTGGCTAATGACTGCCTTTGATGACTTTTTGATGAATTAACCAATCTTCCAGGTTGATCTGTACGTCCTTAATGACCGTGCCTCTTCTAAGGTCGGAATCTTGACCTCCGGTGACCAGAGTGCCGATGCCGCACTCCACTATTATTTCTTCAATCCTTGGCCTAACATGACATGACAGAGGCTCCAGATAACGGTTCACTTAACACCGAAGGCACAAACGCAATTACAAAGTTTTCACTTCCTAGGGTCTTTTCGGCTTCCACCGTTCCTGTATACACTTGATAACTAGTTGTCAGCGAATCTATTATCGATGAGCATCGCCCAAATCTACATTCCATATCCTGCCTTACATATTGGGTACCACCGTGTGCAGTCAGGCAACTTAGGACCGTTTTTCTTGGAGTTCCCTTGTAAGCACCTCCGTTCTCTCGTTTGATGCCCAGAATTCTGAAGTCCCCATAGTGGTATAGATCCTCAAGTTTGGAGCTGATATGCCTGCAACAGACCAAGTAGTTACATATTCCGCTTAATAATTGCAGTTAGGATTCCGTATCCACAGAATATACATCATTTTATTTCGAAATCTACCGAGCCATCAGTTTACCCATTTGTCCACCGTCAATTCTGTCTTATTTGCATGTTGCTTGTTCCGTCATACGCAATTTCGCGGACCTAATTTTGTCTGAAGTAGCTATTACATCCTCAGTCCTGGCGGCTAGTTCATCCATTCCCTTTGAACGGTAAAAGCTTTTACCTACCTCATCCATGACTCCCTTACAACCTTTTGTTGCTCACTTACAGTGCTCATTGTGCTGTTCTTGGACGCAATGTCCTATAGCACCTGGTTTTTCTCCTGAGAGTGGTTCTTGTAACTGTCCCCTCAGCGTTGTTGGATGCGTTGTAGGGAAACCGTCGGATTTCGGCAGTAGATGGCTAACCGTAACGTCCGACCAACTTTATCAATAGTCGCGTCGGGTTCGAAGACGGCTAGGGGTAGTCTTTTTCGACTTACTGCCGTCTTCCAGTTAGGGTTATCCCTTTAAATTCTGCGGTCAGTTCTCTGGGGCCTAGATTTGTAACGGCTTTTGTCTTACACTAATTCTTGACTTTTGGGCCATGTCACTTCCCGTTCGTTAAATTTTTAGAGCGGACCACTTATCATCGGCGTAGCGTTCGTCGGCACTTTAGTGATCTGGGCCTAAGTAATTTCATCCTTATTGGACAATACTAGTTTAGGCTCTCTGAATCTAGTTTTCTTAAAATTTAGGAAAACTACCTGAGGCTTGACGTTCTTCGCTGAGCATGCCGAAATCTCCGATGTCACCCGTATGCGCCCGGTTGATCGTTGACTGACCTGCCCGCTCGGGACAGCGGGAGGTTTCATCAGTACTTGCAAGGAAATTCCACTATAAAGCGCCTTGGCTGTTCCACCTGCAAACCTTGCCGTAGGCAAACGGTGCCGGCGGAAGCAGATCAACCATCTGGACTATTTCAGTGGCGTGCTGCCTACCTACTTTTTTTCGGACTTCGCCGCCGTTAACCACCGGTTCAAAGCAGTTATGCAGGAGCAGCCTCTTGTAATTGCCCAATGTGCGCCTCCAGCCTTCAGGCGATGGATCTGCTTTTAGTTGCCTTAATCTTCACTTTATAGCTGTGAATTATGCGCTGCCCTATAATATGGTCCTTTTGGTTTTCCCAACCCTCTTCCGTTTTATCGGCAATTTTGAGTTTTCGCCCCAGGATGGGAGACTTGGGCTTTTAATTCTGGCTCACATAGCCTAAGACTCAGTCAGTACGGGTTATACTCTCTGTGCCCTTAGCGCAAGTTCCCGAAGTGTGTGGGAACCTTCGTCTGGTAACAAAACGACGTAGCCACAAGGCCACCCCAAATACTTGTACTTCTAGTGCACTTTTTCCTACTCCCTAGGCAGTTTGTTTGCAACAGAGGGGCGTTAGTGGAACAGACTTCCAACTTCAAAACTTATGAACAAGCACTTGTCCCACAGATCCCGAGGACCGGTCTCGGGTCATGTTGCTATGACGGCAGTGATATTTAGCCGTACTGAACAACGGAACATAAGGTAAAACGTAGAAAAATATAAAATTTGTCTGCAAAGCTTAATAGAAAAAAGGATTTCTCGCAGCATGACACTAAGAAGGAAAAATAATATGGAGGAAACTTGGGTAACAAAATTTTTCTGACTCGAAACAATGTGCAGTCATCTAAGTCAAGGCAACTTACGTTACTTAATTCATGCGCGGTGCAGCGAGTTTACGAGCCTACATGAGCCACAGCATATAGGTCGTACAAACCTCTTTTTGCACTAACTCAGTAATATCCAACATGGCATCTGAACGCGCACTTCACTTCGGATGCCGCTGTGTTAGCATGGATCTTTAGGAAAAATGGATTAGCTCCGAACGTTGCTTTCTCTAGGGTATGCTTTGAAGCGCACTGTCGATTTTTTACTTGTCCATTGACGCCTGTCTTTCCACGCACAAGATCGTTACATGTTTGCTCGCGATACACCCCGGAGTCGCTTTTCCCGAATTGCTCCGAACATTTGGCTTCTCTCTGCGTTGATTTCCTTGCGCTCGTATTGTTTTTTGGGTGCTATCTTATCGCCACGACACGTACAATATATTGCTTGCATCTGACTTCTGGTTTCAGCTTTTTATATTGTGTCGACTAAAGTGACTTTGTCAGCCGCAATTTTGGAATCCAAAAGACACTTTCAGGGTCTCACCGCAGAAGACTTTTGAAGTGGTTAGCCTTCGTTGAAATATTTGACAACTTTGTCTAGTCTGTGATTCTTCTGGAGTTACGTGCCCCAACGCGCCAGGTAATTCATATATTACCACTGAGTTTCTTTAGCCAAAAATATTCTGTCAGGACCACACACACTTCGAAGGGTTGTTTTCTTATTCATACGGGTTCCGAAGCACTCACAGATGCATACCAAATAGCTGGTATATTTCACAATATTCCAAGTGATTTCCAATCATTGCTTACCAACTCCCTTATGCAAACTAACTCGTTCGAAGGAAACAATCCGCTGACTGATGGTGTGAAACACCGCAGCGCCGCTGGCTGTCGGCAAGTCGGGACTTCACCCGGCCTTCTAGCAAACATCAAAATAGTATTTCTTAAAGTTCTTGAGCCCCACCATTGAACCTATTACTAAAGAAAGGCAGCGCCAGACGGCGTCCATCATGTAACAAATTGGATGACGCTCCTTGATAGTTATCCCTTACCACAAACGGGGAACCATTGTTTTACTTCAGTGCACGAATGTTTCCTGATATTTATTTAGCGCTAACTCCACGAAATCTCATTTGCCAATAAAAACATCGAAAAAACCCCTTTCTTGAACCCATTCATCCTGTTTGTTTTCCTGCATATGCGTTTTGGGCCGGTAAGGCATTTGAGAGTTTCACCGGAAGTGACAGTGCAGAGGAATTTCGCTCCAATATGTATCAGTTTAATAATCACATCACAACGGTAGATGAACACAGCCAACATTTGATTCTACATTTTCAGCGTCTGTTCAACAATCAAATCGTGATCCCAAGGAAAATGAAAATAACGTTCCTTGGGCAAGAGATCACTCTAGAGGACGTTAAAACTAACAAAAATAAAGCATGCGCGATTCTCGATTTCTGTGGGACCTCCTGGATCGACGAGCATAGAGAACTATAGGTCTAGTTAACTTCCATCAATTTTTTCTTCCCCACGTGACTAAACTCCTGATTCCGCTCACTGACGTACTTCGTGGTATTCCAAGTACGCTGGAAATGAAGTACAGTTCAAGGATAACAACAACAACAACAATAATGCAGATATTTCTTAGATTACGAGAGTTGTGCTGAAGACAAGGTCAAATCTACACAAGGATGGTGCACAGGACACACGGAGAACAAAAAACCAGACGCAAAGTCGCAATGCGCCTTTGTTATCATGCACGTAACCTGCAATGTGATGGGTTAAATACGAGTTTTTGAGCTTTTAAGTCAAATCTAGATAACCATTCTTCAAGACTTTCTGAGGCTGGCTATCAGTCACGCCCTGCGAATCAATCCATTTTTAAGCACAACAAAGATGCATATCACCGGCTTCAAATTAAGCTGGGAAGCAATTGTGGGCGTCGTAATATGGCCGGGTTCCTCAAAACTGAAGAGGGTTTCGCGATACAGATGACTATCAATATGGGTGTAATAAAGGGATGGAGGTGAGCCAAGAGGAAACTTGATAAATATGAGGTGGATGTAGAGTGGTAATTAATACCATTCAAGAGTGATAATAATGCTGGGGATAAAACAGCGGGGAACCCGAAAGGCTGCAGCAAACTAATCACGGGAAGAAACAATATGAAGAACAATGTAATTCACAAAAATCGTCACTGGACTTATGCGGCTGGAAGCGGACTGTGATGTGTGGCGGGAAGAAGATGAGTGCGTCTAGGAATAACAATCAATCCTTAAGTACACCTGCCATGAATACATGTTTTGTTCTTGTTTACTTTCGGAGATTTCGGTGTTCTGTGGCGTTAGGGGTCCGGAGGTTGGGGGGCTGCACGGCATTTCAATTTTTTAGCAGCAATGTTTTGGCCCGTCGTAATGGTTCATCAGAGATGAGGTACCCGGGACGGCCATTGGCGTGGCTTGACTTGTCTTAGGGTTGAGCGGCCTGGTGCTGGAGCGTCAGATCCGGTAGCAGCTTTCCAACGGGGATAGACCCCCAGCGCAAAGGATGGAGTGGAGCTTTCGGCGAAAGTTTGCGTTTCATGTGTGGTCACTGGCGAGCCTGGAGAAGAGCCGGAGTGAAAGGGGGCAGTCCGGAATTTATTCCAGCTGGCGCTATAGAGAGTAAAGGAAAATGGAAACAGCGATAACAGTGAATTTCTTACAAAGATTACAGGGTCCAGAAGACTGTCTTGAAATGCTTAGGAGGGAGTGTTCCGTTGACCGGACGTGTGCAACGGACTTACCATCTGCTTACTCCCTGTATGGTACATGGCTCAGTCAGTCATAGGCTGCACGCTCTTTATTTGTAGCGCCTTTCTCTTTTACATTTTGACATCTTTGCAGATGCAAATTACAGTGATCTGATGGGAGGTCTAGCACAAGGGTTAGGGAATGAAGTCACTATTTGTTGTTTCTGGAGTTCGTCTGGTCCACGGGCCAGTTGTACATGGTACAGGGAACCAGTTGTAGGTGATCATATGATCTACCGCAGATTCTTACTACTTCCAGCTGCCAGGAAAGAGCGCAACTGAATGGGTCGCCAATGGGAGCGGGGGCTGGATGCACAGGCAGGATTTGCCACGAGAATTCATAGAGAGGAAAGAAGGGAGAAACAATAATATTGTGATCAGTAATTCGTGTTCGATTGGGGCGATAGCAACTTGTAGCACATAGTAGTCCCAATAAGTACGATTAATCAAGAAAAAAGAACGACGGCGGTTTTTCTAGTCGTCAGCATACTTACCAGGTGCGCGGTTGGAAAGGGCATGTTGAAAAATAGCGGGGTGGGTGGTGAAGCATAAGTGGACAGTCTGATGCGCTACTTCCCCAGACCGTCCAACAAAGCGGCCAGCCGCTTACCTACCGGACAAGGGCGGTGTGGTTTTTCCCCTTTCACAGGGTCAGATCTGGGCCGATTGTATACTTATCCACTGCAGAAGGTGGCCCATTCCTTCGCAGCTCTAATACGCTCTTGTTGCTGGGCTTGACTTGATTCAGCAGACTTTTTCTTTGTTTTTCTAACAGAGGAATGGTTTAGCCCATATAGGCACTTTCCATAGTTCCCCCGCCTGACGTAATTATTCCGCGTTACTTTTTTTGCAACTGCTGCGGGTGGTATGTTTTCCCCACGTTCGGAGATGCTGAAGCAAACCTGTCGCAGTCATTTGGGTTTTCGCTCGGAATAAAGACGCGAAAATGTGGATAAGCAAGCACACGGAGGATGTGGGTTTATGCCGTGAAATACAGACCTGGTCATAGGGCTCCGTCATCGTCAAAGCAGTTTTTTGCTTTCATCAATGAGTGATGCATGAAACTTACTAATGTGGACTTGTGTGTTGCGTGAGCAAATGAGATCGTCTGTGTGAAGTGGACAGATTTTTTAACCTGACAAACGGTGGGAACTTACCTCATCCACAGAACGGAATTTCGAAATTTGAGTGTCTCCAAGTACTGCTTAGGTGACCGAAGGTGCATAAATATCTCAACAATATTTCGGTAGCCTGGAGTATAAGGTATCCAACTAGGATTTGCAACCATGAAGATCAATACTCCGGGGGATCTATGACTGCAGTCTAAATTTGCAAGCAGTAGTATCTAAGTTTTCAGGTCTTGCGGGCGCTGGAGAGCAGATTACACCAAGAAATATAAGCGTTCGCGGTTACCAAAGCATCCTTTGGGGATGTTTTGACTGTTCCATTGTCAGCACTATCGGTATTTAACCGGGACGTGTTCCGCCTATGAAAAGTGATAGGACCATCACACTGTAGTCCCGGCACGGCTTCAGTTTCTTACAAGTTGTCAGCCGCCTTGCGTTCACGATAGCGCCCTCACGGCTATGGTTGTGTCGAGGAGAGAATGAACTCACCAGCCAGTTTTGTTTTTTGCATATCTGGCCAAGATAACCGCGTTCATGTGGTTTAAGCCATGAATCAGGATACGGTATAGTGTAAATTGCGCGCAGATTAGACCACTCCTGGGAGGACGCACCAATAAAATACTTTGAAATAGGGCGTTAATTTAAACGTCAGAGAGCTGCTAGCTCGTAAAAGAACGGGGGCATTAGCGCCAATTTGATTTTGTAATCTATCAACCCAAAAATTGCGAGATCGTTACCACTGAGCGAAAAATTGCTCGGGGGAGCTCTGCAAGTTTCTTTTGTGGGATCAGCCATCCGTCTGTCAGAAAAATGAAACACAAAATGTTAACCGGGCTGTGAAGGAAATGGGCCAACTTTAGCTGCGGGTTCTTCACCCATCATCTCAGACCCGGACCTGCGAAAAGGAAACCCCGATCTACTCTTATTCGCCTGCTGTTCTGCTGGTTCCTTTACTGTGGGCACTAGGCTGTCCAAATGTGTCCGTATTCCTGCTCACCCAATTTTCCACCCCATCATTCTCGTCTTCCACACGCACACCGAGAATTTATTCTCGCGTCTTCTACAAGAGCCTCCGCAGAAGCACGTTCAAATTCCAACAAAATCTGTTGGAAATTTTTTATTTCATAAGTGCACATTTACTATCGCATAGCCAGAATTGAAAATCGATAATGTTCTATCTCTCTGGCTCCTTCTGAACCAGCTGATGGTAAATATTGATTTGGTCCCAAGTGCATTCTGTTATCCGTAAACTGCACCGGCGGCAACCCCCATCCAACATCTTCTATATTGTTTTAAGTCACTGACGCGGAACCTCCCTCTCCGCTTCCCATCCTCTTGATATTTTCCGATAAAAGAATTTGCTTGATTTATTAATTTTGCCCTTACCGTAACCCATTGAAATTCTCTTTCCATGTTAACACTCGTGCTTCCCACTCGAGCCTTTAGATACCAGATGGGAATTTTATCGCCTGAGCTGACCGGATTCACCAGGTTGTCGGAGGTCTGCACTCCAACTCTGCCCCCTAATTCCAATTATCCATTTTGCTCACAGGCGCTGCATCTGAAATGTGGAAAGGATCACACATACAGGTGTAATCAGGACAGTACCCAGAATTTTCCCTCGCTGTCTAATGATTGCATGAAACAGCATGAACCATTTTTAGCATAGGCCTGCCCTTGGCGCACCATTATACCCACCGCTGTCCAAACCTGAGTCTTGTTAATGCCCTGTTTATGTCGCCCACTGGTCACATTGCCGTTTCCTCCTATTCATTATTCCGGGATGTCCAGTTGCACCATTATTTGGCCTTGGATTGGGGTGTCCAGCGTTCCCCGTTATGCTCCCTTCACACCTGGACATCGGATATAATCGAGGCGTCGATGCTATCTTGTTGTTTTTACGCATAACATGTCCCAGAGTCCGCCCGACCATCTCGAAATCCTTGGGACTTTGGTGGTTGATCCATGTTTTTAAACTAACTTTCCTACTGCTGGCATGGTTGGGCTGCTCGGGTGACAGCAAGCCTCAGGCAGAATTCAAGGGCTTGTTAAGAGACCCCAGGAATACTTGGTGCGAACATCACTATCAACAGTTCCTTGTGCCCATCACCCCGCCGTGATGGCTGAGTTGCCAACCCCTCAGCAAGTATCGCACCCCTGCTTCTAGTTGACATTTTGTGACCTTACCTATCAAAAGACTCATTGCAGTGGGTACGTCCATAATTTATTGCTCATCTTATCAATAGTTAATCTACTCATATTAACTTCAATTTTAGCCATACCGTATTCAACCTTCCGCCACTTCCATCTTTTCATAAGAGCACCTAACTTTCTGGAGTAGTAATGCATTTCATCTACCGTAATTTGCTTACAACTTGTATCCATAGCTAGGTCCATTTTGAGTTAATTGGCATTTCTATTTACTCTCTCCTGAACCATTTTGGCAACCCCGCTTAAAATTGTCGTACCAGGCCAATCAGGCCCGTATATCTGCTGTTCCTGACCTCAGGTTTTGGGTTGATTTCGGCACAATACTCATTTTCAGGCCAGTTTACCCATTACACTTTAACATCTTTGAGTACACTTTGACTAATAATTAACTCCTTCACAGGAGAAAAGTTTTCTATAATTTTCGCCGGACAGTATTGCTTATTGGCGCAATAATAGAACCTTGCATTAGCATGCCGCATGGTGCAGCGCAAAAGCTTAGGCATCTCAGATAGCCGGGCCTAGAACATCCAAACCAAAGTTAGAAGGGAATAAGGCCGGTGCAACCTTCCCACAATTTATGTAAGTTGGAAAAGGCACCGAACGTTGATCATGTTCCCCAGATTACTGATTAACGTCACAAATTGATCGAAAAATATTCGGTAGTATTCCATTTCTCCACAAACAAATTTTTGGCTTGGACATATGAACACGGTAGAAATTTGCCAAAGTGAATGAGAATGCAGCAAACTATATTTCTTGCATGAAGTTTCTGCATACAGACAGTTTTGTTCCGTCGGCTTTAGTCGTTACACATATTTAAGCTCATACACTGACAACGTCTTGAAACTTCCAAACGCTACTGTATTGTCTGGGCGGTTTTTCTGTCTCCCACCGGAAGTTTCTTTCAAAATGCTTCCAAAAATACCTCTTAATGTTGCCGAAATTTGTATAGTTTGGTTTGAGAAAAAAGTTTCGAGGCCGGGACATAGTTTGACAGCTGTAGTCCACAGCACAAACGGCAATTAAGTAACCAAGTGATCGCGGGACCAAAAACCCACCGAAGTGTGAAAATTTGGCAACGAAGAAGGGGGCTAAGGACCTTAGGTAAGGAACAATTGTCCTTCACGACTCAGATAAGTTTTAAAGTAAGAGAGCTATGGATGTTTGCGATTCATTTTTTGATACGGTAAACTTGGTTTAAGTGAGGAAAAACGTGGACGCAGGCGATCCGACGGAAAAGCCCCTGGACTACAACAGCCTATCTAATGGTGAAACATGGATGTCACGGAAGAACAAAAAGGTGTATCATTGATAGTTCGGTGCATGGTGATTGGTAGCGGTGGGTTATTTTGAGAATACTGACAAAAGAGGCTTTGAAAGCTAGGCTGACCGTGAAATGGGAGCTTAATGATCGGCTCTTTGGCCGGAGGCCCGGCGCAGCACTATAGTATGGATGGCTGATGTGAGAGGCACGCGCTGATGCAAGATCAAAATACGAGAGCAAAACATATGGGAACAGCATGGCCAAACAGTGGCGGGGTATACAAGTATTATGTGAAAGAGAAATGAAACCAGCTTCACCCCGCGCTAGCATGAACAAGGACTATCGATTATTTCAGAAAAACTGAGGAACACCGTCTCACATATATAATGCAGCGAATGTGGGAGCAACTTGTTTACGTGCATCCAGCGCAATGGCGTGTAATGGAAAATGTGAAAGTGGAGTTTTGAAGAAAACAGGCGAGGTATGGTCGGGGAGAAAACGGTGGTCAGAATTACACGCGGCAGTGACTTGTTAAGAGACTGGTTGGAAAGAGCAGAGTAAGGTCTACAAACGAATCTATCAGAGGAGCTTAACTAAAAGTATTCACGGTGGACTGAAGGCTTCTTGAGCTAGTTCCAACAGCCAAGTACATCAGGATATTTTCCAACATCATTAAAACATTTTAGTGTGAAGGGGAGAAAGTATAATCGGATGCAAGAAAGAGATGACCATTAACGATCAAACGCATGTTCCGATGGGAAAATGGTGGGAAATGGAGAAAAAGTGAACGACCAAAGATAAAGACAGATGCCGACGACGTGAAGGAAAAAACACTTGTAAACTCCAAACGCAAATTGTAAAATCCATGTAATGAAAATATGAACGGCGTGAGTTTTTATGGTTGTAAATGTGTAGGCTTGCAACAGTGGCCAATTTCAAGGCTTAGACACCTTTTTTGGATGGGTCCGAATGGACAAGTTGAAAGCAGAAGCTGTAGACGAATCCGAGCAACAAAGGCAGTTTGTGCCAGTTAGTGGTCAATAACGACGCATATTGAGTTCCGCTTACTAGTGCTTCCGAGAGCTGGGCTGTGAAATTCTTAGGTTTTTGTGAGCAGGTTAGGCGTGGGCCGGAAGTTGCAGCTTTCTAGTTGAGGCCTGAGACACCGATGCAACATGTTTCTTAGGCATTTATTCATTTACCAGCCTACGTGCCTACTTAAGTTCCAAGAAGATAGTCGGGCTGCTTTATGCTGGTGACAGCTTGGCGATATTCTAACAACGTGATCTTAACGGAGCCTTGTGGAAATCATGGGGCAACGGCAACGACATTTGGGTGCCTGGGTTGTTCTTTGGTGGGAAGGGGCTAAAATGTTGAGCGCAAAATGAAGGCTAATTATTAAAACGGAGGACAATTAAAGACGAGCAGTCTGCAGTGTTTTCCATCTGGGAGTTAGGTCGACCACATAAAAAGTCTGGACGTGTGAGGATAAACGGAAGGCTCTGGGAATCCGTAATTTTCTACTTGCTTTTGGGAATGTCGATTATGCTAACTTGCTTAGATTGATTTGCATTTCGCTGCCTTTCCAGGACGCTCACTTTTATTTGTTAACAAGATAGTGGGAGTAATCGGGATGCCGCCAACATATGCAAAATTACGGAAGCAGTGCGGAGAAGGCGGTTTGTTTTAACGTATAATCAGGCATGGCGCGGGGCTGAAAGTTAACCTAATTGTTCACGATAGACAGACTTTATTATATAAATTTTCCACCCCAAATTAAGGCTTTTGGGATCCGTGCTACAATTTAGCGGAAATTCCCAACCATGTTCAATTTTTTCCGCGGTGCCATCACCCCAGTGAGCCAGACTAGGAACGTCTGGGACCTAGGAAAATAGGATAAACGGAAATGAAGTGTAAGAATCAGAGAGGTGAGGTTGACTGGAGCAAGTGTTTCTGCCTGCGGACAACGGGCCATCCAAATGGAGGTGTTTGTGACGTGAGCTGAAGCAGCGGAAGCTGGGGGAAACCAGGAACACAAGCGCATTTATCGACCTCCCAACACGGTTTCCATTGATCTCGTAACTAGCACCAACCCTTTTAACCATCTCTTCCAACAGCTCTTGTACTCCAAACCAATAGCTGTTGATTCTAACTTACCCACTAGCCGTGATATTCTACTCTCTGCCTCTCTCATGACATACTTGATTTCATCCACTGGATCCGCATAGGACGTTGTTTGCAAAAATTTTACTAAAGAAATAGGAAGAATAATATTACAATTTTGCAGTTAATCTTCGTTATTTTGGCGTAACCATCAGCAAGCCTAGTCGTTCTCCTGAAGGAAAACGCAGAATAGATACATGCAGCCTATTCATTTCACCTTCTCATAGATACATGCCAAAAAACGAATCCAATAGCCAAATCAAACTGGGAAATTTTGTATGCATCGCTCATTCAATAACTTGGGGTGATTTATTGGAACACAATTCCCGACGCGCAATTGACATGCTGTACTCGAAACCACTGGAGTCTTCGACTCGGAAGTCTAAAAACAGAATCTTTGTTCAGGACTCCCACTGCCCCTTCACAAGCCTTCTCCAAAACAAATGTTTCAATCATTGAGCTGTATAAAGCAATGCCAGCAGTTTTTCCCATGCACCTTCATCACCTGTCGGAAACTATCAAGCATAGAAAGGATGACGTATTGAAAAAGCAAAAATTTATTCGCAACAAGCTCGAAAAGACCTCCCAAATTCGCTGGGTTACTTAGACGTAAGAATTATAACGAATCCAACTCCCCCAATCAATAATAATCCGTCCACAGTCGCCGATTCTGAAGATATATTCTTCTTGGAGTTTATGGGAGCTGAATCTTGTTCGGACTCAGTAACTGTACCTCACACTAATGAGAACTTTCTGTCTGACATGAAATTTTGATTACCCGAAGTAGCTGGTATGCTTTTAGAGGTGAAACCATCGTAAATGTCTACACACGATGAACTCCCGTCAACTCTTAATAAATAATAAGCAGCATCCTTAAAGAAACACGGTACACGCTTCCAGAGTGCAATGATTTGATAGAGCTGAGGCAAAAACCTGTCTCCGTGACGAAAATTGTACAAGCATTTATTCCAGTAGCAACGTTAAAGAGGTGCTAAGGAGTATCAGCAAGGAACGTAGTTTATCTAAGTCATTGGCATCACAATGAAAGGGTTGCTGAGACAATATTGTCTTGTTCTTTCAGAGTTCCAAGGGAAGTGACATGGATTGATAGTCAGTGTGGTTGTCTCTGGCAAGTTTTAATGAAACTATCGGTAAAAGTGGCAGAAATGTGGCTTTAGTCATTATAGAATTGGAATTTCAGTTGTTTGAACAGGGATCCTTTTGCAATGAAGAGGCCGAGAGCGCACCGATGGTGACAACCGCAGAGGTATTTGATGAAAATGGTGCAGAGATATGCACTAGAAGTTTTCTGTCATCGCTAAGTTGTTATTGGGCCCCGAGGCCTTTTGCATAATGGGATGAAAGGCGGACCTTTCCGCGAAAGAAGTGGTTGATCTCGGATGACCGGTTCTAAGCTACAAGGTGACCAATGGGAGGTTGATACGTGGTGAATAGTTTCGCAGTTGTTTGAATTGTGTGGCGCTAACTGAATTTGATGACCAAAAGAAGGCTGCCGGTGCATGGGGGCAGGCGGAATTGTGGTTGGAGGGGCAAGGCGAGAGCAGCCAATTATAGAATAGAAAAGCGCACTCTCGGGGGAATGCTGGTAATTTTTAACGATGACGTAAATGAGATTGGTCAGTCAATGGCTCAGTAAAATGCAGATTGTCGGTAACAGGCTCGCGGTCGGCAAAACTGGGATAGTGCTCCTGAAGGAACCAATGGTTGGTGATACACCAGATTTTCGCGTCCTCTGAGGAAGTAGGAGGGCAAACTCTTGAGAGTATGCCCAACCCCGGTGGGTGTAGGGTTTAGTTTGGGAGGAGAGTTTAAAAGTAGGACTAAAGAAACACGAGGACAGCCTTGATAAAGGAGCGTTTGTGGGTTAAAAATGGGTCGGCCGCTTTATGGCTTTTCAAGACCTAGACAGCTTTTTGGGGTAGCAGATGCTGGCTTTTGTTTAGGGGCTGAAACTGATGTGGGTGTCGATGACATGGGTATTTTTGCGGGGCTTTTCGGACAGATAGGGGAAGGTCGAAATTTAACCAAATGTGACGATGCATTTAGGTAAACTCCAGTAGCGGATGTGAGGTCGCATTCACACCAGATGTAACCGATTACGTGGCCCTGCGGGAGAAGCATTGACCTGATAGGGTTTCATTAGGAACTAGGAGACAGCAGTTTAACACCCTGGTACTGAGACTACGGGAGGTGACAACGGACAGCGGAAGGCTTTGAATGTGTTGCAGTGGATTGCATTTGGGTTTTCAGTAGGTATGTTTTCCGTTCGAGATATTACCAGTTTTCATGGTAGAATCAGTGAGCAGTAGTGTTAGATGGGGCTTTTTGGCGGGTGGCTGCCGCAGCGGGGGAGCTTGTACTGACAAAATGTGCAGCCGGTATGTGTGCAACAGAAGTAGCGCTTGATGATATCCGCGAATTTTTAGTGTGATTATTACACGCAAGAGTACGTCTGTAATGGCGGCCCAGATTACCGCCGATTTTATTTGTGACCTACGCATGGCTTTCCTTTCTACAGGCCTTCTGTCGAGAAGCACATTGTTTTTAGTAAAATCAATGTTACTTGCTACAGTTCGGCGGCGGCTGTCAGATTGCTTTGCCGTCGGTGTATCGGCAGTTTGGGAAGTAGCGGGCAGTCAAAGCACTGTGATTTCTTGCCTAGTCTGATGCACGTGCATCAGAGATGCACCTTTTTATGTGCGTTTAAAACGCGGAACTTCACCGTATCTATGGTTATGCAGTCAAGTATATCTTGCACGATGACATTACAATTGGCCGTAATTTTTTCGTGCGAATCAGTTATGACTGAACCCAAATAGCGACAGGTTTATCATAGGCTCCATGTGATGGAGTATTCCGCAAGCTCTTAAGTGTTCAGCGCAAGGAGCAGTCTGGCTACGACACTTCAGTGTGAATTCAGTTTGTTGCGCAGCTCAGTTATTTTCTGTTTTACGCCGGAAAAAATTTTTTAGCCGCATCAAACACGTCCATCAGTGATACACAACAAGGATTCAACCCATAGACGGAACGCTCTTCAGTCAAGGGCATTTTATATTGTATTAACCGTTTTCCTTGCGCGGGGTACGAGGCGCTTAATCATCAACTTATTCATTTGGAAAACCCCTTGTGTCTGTTGTTCTTTAGAACCCTTCGGCGCAAAACGTAAAGTGTCCAGCCAGATATCGAATTAGACAATCTCCTCCCAACTTTGGCTTGGTTAGCATCAACAAACACCACCAAATGGGCCCAGTTAACCATCTTGCGAAGGTGACCACCTGCCTCTACGATTTCACATTAGTGTTCGATGGTTACTGTTCTCCCTCAGATTCAAGAATAGCTAGGCTTTTCCTCAAAACCAGATTTAACCATCTGAACTCTTTTCTCCGGTAGAAGCTGTACGGAATGCAGACTCCTTGCGGATATCATGTCTAAGAAGCTCACAGAGCTCATCCTTAGAGCAGACAGCTAATTCGTTCCAGAAATCAGAACTTCACGCCATGGAAGACGACATACTCAGTCACATTAGCCTTCCCCTAGAAGATATGTCGTACCTATTGCCTAGAAAGGGCCTGACAGGACCTATACAAGACGCAAAAAACTTCCGATTTCTCCGCAACTGGTTTACGCCCGGAATAGGGTAGTATAAAGTAAATATGCGGCTAGCCTATTTCCACAGAATCTATTATAACATTGTTTTTCAATAAATGGACTCCTAAAGTGGCACATCAGCCACGCCGCTAGCCTTTAACGATGCCCAAAATACCCCAAACATCAACCTTTTTAGTGGCGGAAGATTTCGGAGCACACTGCTGCAGATTTCTTAGCTCCTTCCCGATAACCATCCATCCTCGTCTTTGTCCTGCACCGGTAGCAACCACTCTGGGTAGTACTGTTGTTTCTACGTGTGCAGTTTTCCTGGGTTTCCGAATTCAAAACGCTGGCAGTATATGAATGCAATCGTCAATCTTGGGAAATCCATATTTTCTTTGTCAAAGGTCTCATAAAATCTCATTCTTCAAATCTTTTGGCATGGTTTCGACAATATTCCTTGGCATTTCTGCAGCATTTCATCGGCCATTTATTGCTGATAAATGTGGCTATTTTATCCAGTTTGCATGACATTCAGCTTGGTTTTGACAATTTTCTTCTAAATTATCACATTCTCGCTGCTCTTCATCTCCTCAGCTCAGCTTTTTTGTCCATTATATATCTCTCTTGACCATTGGAGGCTCAGATCATAGTTCAACCTCCGTCATTGAGCTTCAGTCAAGTTTGGAGCCAGTGATACGCAAATTTGGTGCAATTAAACACAGAGTGTCTCGCAGTCCGCTGTTCACGAACAGTCACAGAAAACCCTCTGTGATATGGCACGGTTGTTTGTGACTGATATATTAGTGCATCGCTTATCGCCTCGCAGAATATGATCGTGCTTCCGAAGTATTCCGATGTATCAGATATTCCTAAGTCCCCCCGGTTTCTGTTTTTAGCGTTTCTTCTGCATCGTCCCTGCACAAATTCGACCTTGCCTTGCGCATGCCTCTAGCGAACCAAGGAATATATCTGATTGCACCTATTTTTAGGAAAGATAACCGGAGACGCTCCCCTAACTATCGTCCAGTTGGTCTAACGAGCAGGTCGGTCAAAGTATTTGATTGTATGCTGAGACATGTTTAGCTCCAGTAGCTGGACATGAACAAAATTTTAGATCTCTTTCAACATGGTTACCATCGTGACAGGTCAGGAATCTCTGATAGGCTAACTGGCATTAACAGACTGACAAAGGCGCACGACGGTGACTACATTTCATGTGTCGCGGCTATCGACTGATCCAGGACCTTCGATAGGGTGTACCACATTCTACATCTCTATGAGCGTCACAGCTACGTTGTTGTGAGACCCATTCTAGAAACTGTACATAGCTTTCTAATCGGAGGAACACTTAGGATGGAGTTAAGGGAGGCATCCTCACAGCCATAGCCAGCCGCATTGGGAGTAGCGAAAACTCGGTTGTGGACGTCTTTCCCTTTCTGCTAGACATCACTAACTCGTTGAAAACCTCCTCGTCAGAATTTTCTTGCATTAGGACTGGAGCTTCAGTCCCGAGCTTTTTCAGTCAGCCATTGACAACGCCGAGAATTGGTCTGAAGATTAGGACCTTCTGAGTACCTACGACGAATGCATCAACTTGGCTCTTGGCTAAACAGACCATGTAGATTCATCATCAACGTGGCCGCAATCTCGGCCAGCATCGATCAAAACAAAGTGTTGGGTTTTTGACTAGGCAGTAGCCTTTATGGCCAAGGATGAGGAAATTGAAAAAGTGTTACCTGATGAAACAAAATGAAAGAGAACGAACATGATGGTCACTGCGATCAGGGCTTAATTGGTTTGGTCCGCTCTCGGTGTGCTCGTCGTAGGCAACCTTGTCGACTTCAGTTTTCCTGTTGAGTAATTTTTTGATCGTATCCGAAGTATCTACGATGAATCGCTTGGCGGAACTGGAGAAAAAGTGACGAGAGGTGTACGATCTGCGAATCCACTATTCTTTGCAACGGCACAAATTCAGCTCGTCACTCAAATACCTCCTAGAATATTGCCAACAAAACACGGCTTCTGATCCTCCCGTCAATCTTGACAAAGATAATCCCTTCGTGGAAATGAAGTGGGTTTGTGACAAGTTCTGATTAAGTGGACTTTGTGCAAGAATGCTCGCCTCAAGGAACAACGCACGCAACCGTGTACGCAATATGAAACAGGTTTTCTGCTCCCCGACCGGGAAATTTCCCTCCACGCGTATGCTGCTTCACGTTAGGACTGGATCGACTCCTGTGTGCTTTTGCGGCACACGTTTTCTTGGTTCTTTCGGTCCTGCATAATACCATTTTGCTGCCACTTAGCTTGACCTCCGCGCCGTCACTGTTGGGTACAACACGAATATTATCACGACAACGATGAAGAACATCTGTCCGTTGTTGACATTCATACTCTGCCTGCACATTTTTGCACGTGCTTCTTTCTTCTCCAGTTATTTTCTTCCTCGCATTTTCCCCCGTTTTTGGTTTGTGATCCTCACCAAACAAGTGTCTAAAACATTCGCCAGCCAAATTTGTCTTGCCTTCATCTATGTTTTATCGTCCCTGCTAAGCCTCTTTTTTATCGGACCAGCTGTTTGCACCGTATTTCCTTTGTTATTGTTGGTAGCGGTCGGAAGTTATTGAGTATGGTCACTAGTAGTTGCATTTCTCTATTGATTATTGGAACTTGAAGAAATTATTTCAGTCAGTTATGCTCAGAACTGTTCTTGCAATCCTAAGTTGCTCTTAGTTGGACCGTCGATTGTCAAAAAAATGCTCAATAGATTAATTTCATAATTTATGTTAAAATACCGATCCAGTCGTCTTACGACGACTTTGTTCATTTTTATGAACAGTTTGGCAATATTAAAGGACTCGTTTTTCGCTGTTGTAAATTTCATTTGGATTTTTGGCATCTGAGAACGATCCGTATGTGCGGCTTAAATGTACTCGATTCGATTAGCTGCATTTTTTGAAGCAACCAACCAAGCTTCGAATTTCAGAGTGTAGGCAGCAGACAAAATACAGTCGACTGGACTTTACTGCTGGTAATGCAGTCACCTTTATCCTATTGCAAGAACGTATTCTTCCGTACATCCATGCGCACCGTCAAATACTTAAAATAAAAATAAAATAAACAGGAGAGTTAACACGATAATAATTACCACAATGCACATTATTGGTCGGGTCGCAGATCACACAGTCTCAGACAGGGTGATTCGACCAGAGGAGTCTGAGCTCAATCAGTCACAAAAAAACCAGAGATACTGCAACAGAAGCAACCACTACTATCATCAACAACACGCGAAAAAATTATCAAAGACGAAGAAAAGTTCGCACCGGCAGGGTGAGGTAAGTCTGTAAAACCCAAGGTGATGTTTCAGTTCCTTCGGGTCTGATTGAATTGGCTAAGGGACGAACGGGTTTTTGTCTTAGGCGATCGCACCGTTCCGTGTCAAACTAAGTTTTGATATATCTACTGCAACATTGAGATTTTTAAATTAGTCAAAATTGTTGGTTGTTCAATTCATGCAATATTTTAAGGCTCTATTACAAGCGGGTCAGCTGATCTGTTTCCACTCATGTATTGAGACTTGTAAACTTGTTCGGGCATCTTAATCCAGCGCTCATTCTTACGCATTCAGCTGTCCTGCAATCCCCGTGTACTGAGATACGGTTTGTAGTTTCCAGATATTTATACCAGAACAGCTTGGCCTGTTCCCAATTATCAGTGTTGTGATCTCAGCGTTTTGTAGAACGTTTTTTCTTAGAACGGTATATTGATCAATGACACAGATAGCCTGTATTACGAAAATGAATTACTGAAACCACTTGCTCGCCGGCAAGGCATCGTTCCGCGTTCTAAACTTAATTCACCGCTCACCGCGGTCTGGGAAAGGTTCTTCTAGCCATTCTTGGAATCGAGAGCCAAATATTGCACACTGGACCCTATAGAGGATGGGAAGAACAGGAGAGGTTTATAGGGTCTCCAAGGAAATTGTTTGGGCCCCCAGTGACTTGCGTTCTCTCTCCTGTCGTCTACATTTTACCTCTACTCCTTTGATTACCTACGTCTCTTCACATCTGACGAAGCAAAGAAATAGCTCATCAACGTGCCCTCGTTATTAGGGGATACTCCAGGAAGGTTTTCAAACCGAGGCTTAGGAAATTCCTGGATGCAGGTTTCTCTGCCTATTGGGCGGTATCCTGACGGAAGGCGCTCTCTGAGGAAATCTTATTGTCAGCAACAAAAACATTTTTACGAAAAACTCTCTCCATCTGGGACTGATGTACTAACTTCCCTCTAGATAACAATAATAAGTATAATAATCGGTTTTCTCGAATCATGCTAAGTGGCATGACGAAAATGTAACGAAGCATAAATGAACAGCAGGACCAAATGATTTAGGAATAAACACGCATAAAATCATTGATCAAGGAATGAAACACCACTGCACTGAGTAGGTTTGACCAAAAGCTACTGGCTATCGAAAAAACTTTTTCAAAATCTGCATCAAATTAAGACGACAAGAAATGAAAGAGCACTGCTTATCTGTGCCCAACATTGAATGATGGCAAGGGCACCACATGAGATTTGATGTCCTTGACAATGGGCTAGTTTTGGCCGTAAAAATCTACAAAAGGGCCCAAATGCAACGGTGACACGATGGGAATCTGACTGTAGGAGACAGAGGAAATTCCACAAATGAAATGAATGATGCGGGTAATCCAACCACATGCTGGATGGGCGGGATGTTTGTGAGATGGTTCCAGCGGTCAATAACATCGAGGGTGACAAGATTTTGTGAAAGGAAGAAACAACATTCGGATGAAGTACACCAACGACCACGATTGATCAAACGTATATTAAAGTGGGAAAATGGCGAAGAACGGCAAGTAAGGTTTCGGACATGCGGAAACTAAATAATCGAAGGAAACCCCATTATAATGGTGTAGGGGAAGAAAAAGCATCCTGATTCTGTAAACACGAATAATGAAAAAATATGACTTAAATATGAACAATAAGGGTTTTCAATAGGTGTTGATGCGTAGACTGGCGGCCATGATCTATTACAGGGCGTGAGCATGCTTATTTTTTCGGGTTTTCTAAATGGGCAGGTGAGCAACTGAAGCTGGGCATAATACAGAATAACAAAGGCGGTCTGCGTGAGCAACCGGTAGCTAACAGTGCACATTGTTTTGCCCACTAATTCTTCAATGAAGAGCTGTAAGCTACAATCCATGGATGGTTGTGGGAAGGCTGAGGTTTGTAGAGGTCTTTCAAGCTTTTGAATATAAAGCTCGAGACAGTGAGGCTTAACACAACTCGGAAGCTATTGGGTGTTTGACGGCGCCTAGGAGCAGGTACAGTGGGCCACATCTGGACTGCTTTTTGTGACTGCTCTGTTAACACAGATTGTGGTTCTAGATAAAATGCCGCATCTGGTCCGGATCGGTCTTACCCGGTAAAAGTCCGGAAGTAATCCCATAAAACTCCGGTGAAGTCCAAAGACTTTGAGAACTACATTCTGAAAAAGTCCGGAAATGCTGGCGGTACCGGTCAGGTGTCGGCCAGGGAAGACATGAACAGTGGAAACACGACAAACCTTTGAGCGTCTTTTATTTCCGTTTTGCTGTTTCCCTGTTTGCAGTCACTTAACCGCTGATTGCGCGCTACATGCTTTCTAATTTACAGTTTGTCGGTGGTGGCCAAAAGTATAAGGTCGTGGCGTTTAGATGTAAAGGTCGTGGGTCCGAATCCTCCTACTGACGGTCAACTTCCCCAATTGGCAGCCTTATGCTGGCCGCGGCCCCCTTTGTGAAAGTTGATGTACATTATTGTTTCATTGATGAAAAGAAAGTAAATGATAAAAGATGAAATATAAAAATTCTTGTCGAGGTCCTTGATAGGCCAGCTACTGGAAAATTCATATTTCAGCGAACGAATTCAGTAAGTATCCATTGCATCTGAAGTACAGTGGAAACTACGGCTCAAGCGGTCACAATGCTGGAAATGGCGCTGCAAAGCTTTATGCATATGTAAAACCGAAGGTAAAAATTGAAAATGTGCGAAGAAATATAGTGAAATTCTGAAATGATTGAAAAGGTGCACTGTGTGGAAACTTCCGTGTGAAATTGGACGCAATTTGCAGTGTACGATGATGAAATGAAATAAAATAAATTCATCTATGGTTAGATTTTACTTGAAATGATATGAAGTAATTAAGATTCACCGACTTCATGACAATTCAGGCCGTCCAAAATAGCGTGCTCTATGGGCACTCTGATGCTCATTTCGTTTTTTTGCCGCCGCAACTGCGATTATGAGCGTCGGTGAACCAATGCTTAATAGATAGCCCAATGTTCATCATCAGTTCTTCTTGAAAGCTGACGTAAACCTCCATCCACACTTGTGGCAGATAACAGGATATAACTAAGCTTTGTTACTACTAATGTAAATCATTTTCCGGCGACAGGTGTTCGTCCGGATGAACCCATCCTGCTGCGTCTCATCTAAAGATCCTCACCTACGGAGGAACATATTATCCATGGGACGATCCTTTCGACGTTGTTGCAGATGCAGCTTTTCGAGGCGTCAACCTATGCATAGCGTGCAGTGAAATTTTGAAACTCACTACCGATTTTTAATTGTTAGCACTGGTGAGGTTGTTTTAATGCTCATTTTCTCTTTTTCGGTGTTCGCGGGCGTAGGTTGGTACTGTGCTGTCAGGCTACAAGGACGATTACGCATATCGAGCTCCATGCTTATAGGCTCGACAGCAGTGCACACATCGACGATATCTGACAGCATGAGTTTGAAGTAATAAAATCACATTAGAGCTTCCTTAAAAGTAATTCACCGCTGCGAATGCTGGCATCAAAATATACAGCGATGCTCTTCGGACTCCTTAACGGTAGCCGTTATAGTGGCAAAGATTCATTGATTGAAGCTTGCCTCGACGAAGCAAATACAGTCTGCAGACCCTCAGCACAACTTGCGAGGGTACAAATATACGTGGGAAGTAAATACATCATTCGTATAAAAAATTTGTCTAACTAAAAGGACACCAAGCCGATGTTCCACACACAGAGAGGAAACTTTGATGATGGGTTTGGGGACTCGGGGGGGTGCATCCAGGAGACCCGTGGATGTTAAAAGCTGATCTCCGACGATGTTTGCAAGGAAAACATAATTTATTGCTTGTCAACTAAGCTATATAATCTCCCCTGTAGATTTTAGTTGGAGAATTGTGTTTTTTGTCGAAGTTTCATCTGACGACCATCTGCATTCGGAAAGAAAGCTCCCCTCAAACATGACTGCATCTTAGGGGCTATCTGAAACGAGTTACTAGTAAAATGACACCCACTAATATGGCAAACTTTCAAGAAGTCAGATATCGGCGTCGAGTTGGGCCATTCATCCCCCTTCACTAATAACCCCCGAGGGTTTGTGGGCGATTTTGTGGGCAGCCATCTAAATCTTTCTCTTTGCACCAGCCCACCTTTGTAGACGACCGCTGAGTAGTTGTCCAAAGGAGAACCTATCAGTGTGCGCATCTAAACTAATGAATTTTCAACCATTAGCCGGTAATGCAAAAGGGCTTGTCATATCCGCGAATCCAGAAGGAACTGCCTCTACAATAATAAGGTGTGCAATAGCGAAATAACGGTTGTTATACTGTACGAAAAATAACAAAAACGTTTGCATGTTGTCAATAAGGAAAACAGTAATCACGTCTTCTTCTAGACCATTAACATTATATACAAATATGTGAAGTGCATGGGAAAAGTAAAAAATTCAAAGAGATTGCGGTCAAGTTGAAAAAATTATTTCCTCCCTGATTTCGCCTGCTACGAATAAGTACACAAGTGTTCAAAATTGTGCAACGGATTCTTAAAGATAAAAGATATTGGCATCCCCGGAGTTGTTTCACGGGTTTGCCGCAGCCGTCCATCATAGTCCTCAGTAGCAAAAACTCAGCAGTCATCGCCTCACAAAGCCGACGGTACAACTATTTTGCCGGATTGTGTGGTCCGTAAATGTTTTACTTGAGAGTGCTTACTATGCTTTTATATGGGCAGCAAGGCAATATGTCAAAGGGACCATATCACAGTTTCATTGAAGATGGAGCAAATCGTGTACACTATACGCAATTTTGGGCAACTCACAAAAATTAGAAAACCTTTCCGTGGAAGACGCTAATGGGGGTGTCAAAAGGGTGAATAAAAAGTCGAAAAAGATCATAATTGGAGCTCCGCCACAATTCCTAAAGACATAGGGCCCTACGTGCAAAAAAAACAAGAAATTCCTGGTCCTCCCAATGCCCCCACGCGTAAGGGTACCGCCGCTGAAAGTAGTACAAGGTGTGCCTATGGTAGGACGCAATGCGCCTGCAGAGTATTTCAACCAACGACGAGATCACACGGCAGGGACTAACAACCGGAGCCGAGGTGAGTCAGCGCGCGGTTTGAAATTTTGCTGAATTCTTTTTCCCGGCTTTACCCAGTTTGCCTACTTATCGTTTAGTAAAAAACACTGTTTTGCTCAGAAAAATTCCAAAATTTTTTCTGTATAATGCTTGTGCTCCAATTTTGTCTCCTTTACGTATTTCGTTTTTGTCACTCAAATTTTTTTTAACACCATGCCGCAGGCAAACCGAGTAAAAATTACCACCGAGAGAACAAGCGAGCCACGGTCTGTACCTGAGTCGCAAATAGGAAACTGCTGGATAAAGCTAAATGATGTATTTTATTAAATAAATAAGAGATTCGAAGACTTAGAGAAACGCTTGTCCAGCGCTTTTATCCAGCTGAATTCTGAGGAGGCGGAGATGACCAAGCTGGTTCCACTCTCCCATCTCATCGAGCCATTGTCGAATC
The DNA here is from genome assembly GCA_008360955.1 of Fasciolopsis buskii. NCBI lineage: Eukaryota > Metazoa > Platyhelminthes > Trematoda > Plagiorchiida > Fasciolidae > Fasciolopsis > Fasciolopsis buskii. Next base: position 147,964 of record LUCM01005756.1, read on the forward strand.
CCTCCTCACACGACCTTGCTGGGGCTAGTGGATTCATTGATTCAGTATCGTCTGGATCATTTAGGCGTATCCAGAACACCAAAATGCCATAAAATGTAACGTCCCAGACCGCCCACCACTAGAGGTGGTCAAACAAACTATACTAAGTGCGTGTAACACGGCTCATTAACCTAGTCATTGTGTAAGATTACGAAAAATGATTCCACGGAAATCCTGTCCACTCCCGATACAATTACATGACGGGAAACTCACCCGTGAGTTTATCCCCAAGAAAAGTACCATTGCCGTTAAGACCATTTACAAAACTATCAGGATTACTGAGGACAAAACTCCGCTCCAGCGATAATCACTTGGTCTCCAAGAAAGACCATCGTTCCCACCTTCTAGTGCAGAGACCATTAGGTCTCCTTGCCCCACCCCCGAAACCACAAAATCTAGATTCGGGATCTCCAAGCCCCAAACTACCTCTGAATTATGAGGTAGATCTAGAAAAGTCACCATGCGCACCTACTCGTCAACCACCACGCAAAACTTTGCACCTTGAACAATCTACATCAGGATGCAAAGCACCACTGCAGCCCTCCAAAGTCCCTTCTTCAAAACCCCGGCAGAACTCTGCAAACAATGCTGCCGGTATTGTAAGGCGTCTAGCCTGCCTACACTGTCCGAAAACCCTAAAACTGGTCACAGTGCCGCTTTAGATCTTAGCGCTAAACTCACCTAGCATACACCAAAGTTACCGTCAAAATGGATGCCACTGACGCAAGAGGCTACCAAGAGGCCACAACGAGCACCACGCAATAAACAACAACTTAGAGATGGCCCAGTGACTGGAAATTTGATAATGAATAAGTCGACCCACTCTAGAACATTTGAGATATTAAGATGTAAAAGGCCGACCTATGTCCCGAGGTTTATCGGTTGTAACCCCCCCGCCCTGCAACAGTTGCCCAGTTATCTGTACCTGGACAGCCATTCCGTCAAACTCATATCAACCCACCACCTTACATGGATACCGTCAGGCGCAACCCCGTCCCGCTACATCTAGCCCCACCACCGTCTCCATCGGTACCAACCAACGTGCGATGGAATGAAAGTTATCTCCAACCTGGCAGCCTTGTGTGCTATGGGCGAGACCCACTGGCATCCCCCACCTAACGGAATCTTTCTCACTCCCAACCGAGCCCCCTGCCCCACATCAGTATCCAGTTTATGTCAACCCCATTCTTCTACGCGACCTACCCCCTTCCGCCCTACCTCCCTTGCATACGTCCCACTTTACCCATCCCAAATGAAATCTCACGGCCATGATGATATTTACTTTAATTAGCCCTATTCTGATGTTAATACTACCGAGCCATTTTCATTGTTACTAATAAATAGTCGCTCGATACTAATGAAGGTGCACGTGCCGCGCCTGTTGGCTTATACACGCAGATATGATTTCACCTTTATCACTGAGGCATGGCTGACCGACATTATCCCCGACAGAGACACTGTTTTAATTGGCTACAATGTTTTTAGGAAAGACAGGATAAATTAGCGCTGGTGAGGCTGTCTCGTTTACATAAGAGACACCCTTTCAGCCTCATGGTTCAATCACCCTACCTTTGATGAACTAAAAGATTCTATCTGGCTAAATGTAGCTATCGGGCATCAGGACTTACCGATTAGTTGCATCTGCTGTCCCCTAACACGCATCAGTCTCAGTTATCCAGTAGAATGAGCCCGAGTCGGGCCTAGGGTACTGAGTAATACTACGCTCGAGTTCTTATCTCAACCCACTCAACTAGGTCTAGTCAAATTTTGGTATTAATTTTGGCAGTGGTTTCCGTAAGTACAAATCTCTGTAGGTAAAAAGAGAAAAACTCCGTCAATGAAACAAGTCAGCGCAGTTTCTTACCCAATTTATATCTTGTTTGGTGCGTATGTAGCCCAGCATGTAAAAAAGTCATATACTCATATCACATTATCAGTTACTCCCAAACTAATATCCACATAAACTCGTTCTTCTGCATGCATTTAACAATTGGACCATTCCAAGCTCGAAGTTCGGCATCAAACAATAACTCGATAAACATGGCATTCATCACTTCTCGTTCTTACATTTGCATGCAACATAAACCTCAGCTGGAAAACCTGCAAACTGCCATCTCTCCTGTTTTCCATTCCGGTTGTGTGCGTTTGCACTTGTATGTTCCCAGGGGTCCACAATCCAGTTTCTGGCCCCATCCTTGCACGTCTCAACACACCGTGAAAGCAAGCTGACCCAAGGCTCAGATCAACCATCCCAGGACGGACAAATACGAACCGCTCCACGGCCGCTGAGAGGTGGACATTGCTTCTAATCCGCATGATTCACCAAAGTAACCTGATGACCTGTCGCAGGTCTGCCTAGAAATCGAGACCATATAATCCGATCCACAATGCTTGCGATTCGCTGAGCGGACAAGTCCTCCCGATTGCACAGATTTACCAATGGAACTGTCCGCCCTTGTCTAACATTCCCTCCTCGTTAACATCCAACTGCCACGAAGGCACCCACACTTGGCTTCTTGTTCCAGATACCGCTACCATCGTCTTTCGCAAACATCACCCCCAATTTCCACTCGGAAATCGCGGCTATCACTATACCAGTAATTGCTATCAGCTGAAAGCCAAAAAACAAAAAGGAGCAAAGAAACCCGCTTTTGTTCCAAACTGGCTTACCAGCGTCAGATATATTATTCATCGCATATTATATCATTCCTTATTCCTCAATGCCGACGACGTTTCCATTCTTCATGTCTTCAAATAACGGTTGGCCAAAAACTGTTCACCAGTGTTTTCCGTCTCTCCACATTTTCAAATGGCTTCTAATTACTTTCTCGGCTACATGATCCATAAGAAACTGACCGACTTCCTTTTTCACATCCGTTTAATGCAGGGTTTCTAACGGTCATCAATACCCTCCCCCTCAGCTGCTTTGGTCCGTTTTTCTCAAGTTTTACCTTTCACTGAAGGTCTTTGGAGACTTTATTCATGACAGATTAACATGCATGCTCATTTTATAGACCTGTTAAATCCAAATATTGCAGACACCCCCGGATAGTGACGAAACTTCCACTTTGAAAGATGGGTCCTTTGTAGATAAAAAGGATAGTTAAGGAAATGGAATAAGTATGTTATTGTGCATTTTCTGGAAATCATGGAAAGTCTAATCTCCTCGACCTGCTCATTGTTTAAACGGACGGTTTTGGGTATAAATACATGTTAAACTAGGAACCAAGTCAGTTGCCCTCCCAAGGCTGCCATGGCTGCTTGTGCGGACGCCACTGCTGCCCATATAGATGACTCGAAAGTGTTAAATCTCTTCGTTCGTTCTTTTTATGCTATTTTTTTGGATTTTGAATGATTTTAGTGTTTTCAGCGTAGGACGCTTATATCGTCTTATAAATATCAGTGTTAGCTCCAGAAGTTGGCTCCGAGAGCATCCGCGATCTCTTCTCTCGTCTTTTCCGTACTATCGCATCAAGTACTGCTGTGTCCACAAACGTCGTAGAAATGTAAGTGGTCGTCGGTAAGTCTCTTGGCTTTTAAAGTAATATTTACTTCCAGATTTCCAAATATCAACTGCCCAGCATTCGTTATGTTGCGTGCAGTTAGCAGGCAATACCAGGTGGTTGATGTTGTCCCCAACACAAAAAGTCTTAGGTGTAAGTTCCGGTTAATGAATAACCGGAACGACGTCGTTCGCGCAACAGACATACTGCGCGGACAGGGCGATCTTAGGTTACTCAAACGGGAGGATATAGGTAGGTTTGCGTTTTTCGTGCCGGATAGCGTTCGCATTTACAGTAAGTAATAATAATATTTACCATTTCTATTGCAGATATATCTGAAGAGCCCAAGACGACGAAGGACGGGCGAGGAGGATGAAGAGAGACCCCGGAGGCCCACGGAAGACGACGGAGGCGTAAGAAACAAAGACCGCGGGAGAGACGGAATTGACGTGAACGCCACCACGGCCTCCTTTGGGGCCACCACTATCTGATTATTGGCACTGATCTCCTAATTGGGTTAATTCTGTTACGACTTCATTGTGTGCATTAGGTTGCTGGTACGTGAGTTTTCTTTCACATGCCCAATAAAGGTTGGGGTTTTGGTGCTCACTCGTTTAGCATTGGTGAAGCTAGTCCAATATAGGCATGCACATGTTAGAAGTGTATGCTGAGGCAGACAGACTTGCGTTGATCCAGAGATGCTTATAGATGTTGTTAGCCATATAAATCTGACTAAAGACAGAAATGGCCCGGGGCTGCCAGAGGGGTCGTACGTTGTTCCGTCGGGCATAGTATATATAGCTAACGGATAAGGGGTTAACGGATATATGCACACATTTTAAGATTAGGAAATCATTGCATGCGTAGACATTAATTGCTATGCCGATATATGTATATATAGTCTTCCACATGGAGCAACAAACGTTTGTGAACATTTATTTGTTACGTAATTTGTACATGTCGATACAACAACGTATTTGACATAAGTGTATCGTGGAAATATCTATAGCTGTATATATAAAGATTTCTATATACATATATATATACAAATAAATTCATGTACATATGTGTTTACTCTACACATATACGTATTCAGATTTATTACGTTCCGCCATCAACATGTCCAAATTAGGTACCGGATTATTTGATATATGCTTATCCTTTCCGGTGCATGCTTATTTATATACTTATAGATGCACATCTATTCATTTATATATATATATATACATATACACATACACATATTTACCACTTTAAATAGGCTAACGAAATAGCTAAATGCATAAACTCGTCAAACAAAATTTGTTACGATTTTGGAGCAGAAATGTATATAAATATTACATCACCCTGGTGCAAACGCATATATATATATTATACATAGGTAGACATCGTTTTCACAATCATCGGGCGAACGGATATTTCTATACTTTTTCAATTTCGCAGCCATTAGCAAAAATGTACTACATAGAAACGGTCATTTTCACTATTACAGCCAACACCTTCTACGGGTTCAGCATGCTAAATAGACGTTTTTCTATTTTGCTGAACAAAATAACATCAATATTGTCCTCCTAGCTCGGATCCTTCTAATTCATCACTTTTTCACCACGTTGCAACTTAATAACATTTGACATCTACCACCAACCGTTACCAGTTATCTCGAGATGGACAACTGGTATTTATCGGTTATCGCGGGTGGATGGGTTGCGCCTAACGATTTGAATGCCCGCAAAACATGGCCGTTTCGCGCGGGTGGATGTTTCGTCAATACCACATCCCCACACCCGATGCCATCTTCCGATTGAACTCTGCGTCTGCGATACGCATGACTGGTGCGCATAAGCACTGCATTTCTTTTAATATGCCTGTTTTGCTATTTCCCCTTATTTTGTACCCAAAAGCTTACTTGCTTGTTTGATGTGACTTTCAATACTCCTGTAGCATTTGTTCCTGCAAATGATATATATAACTCAAGCAACATGTAACCAAACATCAGAAATTCTTTTCATCACTCCCAGAAGAACCAGGTGCTTATATACAGTGAGAAGTTTAATAACCATGTCTATTTTTAATGCAAAGAACGGATTCAAACCACTGTGAATTTTCGGTGTTTCTTTGCTCGAAATAAAACAATGGTAACGCGTTCTGACTTCACCCCAGTGTGCGTGATCCACCAATCGCAGCGCAGAACACTCTGGGTTGACTAATAACAACCATAATAACCAGCGGTTGATTCAACGTAATGAATGAATGCACGAATTGGGCTGTCGCACAGCACGGATGGTTGACAAACTTAAACAAACAAATCCGCAACCTTGATACACTCATTGAACAAGGCAGTCTGATTGGGGGTTCTTTGCATCAAGAAATGGCTTACATTTGATGGATTAAAGACCCCGCAGCAGAAACCAAAATTTTTCACTGGGGAAGAGAATGGCTTTATAACCCCTAGCCAGCAATCGTCATAACTGCAGACTGGTTGGAAAAATACGTCGTTTCATCAAAATTCAAATGTGCACCGGAGACTGTTCATAGGCAGCGGTTATCATTTAACAGGTTCTTCAATTCCCAGAGGAACTGACGGACATGTGATTGGCGTTTGGAGCAACGCCCTCGGTCTACGGCAGAGTTTGGGCCAATGAATATTTGAAGCTTAAAAAATGCCTCGTTGTTGGACTGCCGTTAGGCGGAAATGCACAAAGGCCATCCAAAGAGAATCCATTGATGATCACTAAAGCTCTAGGTACAATTTATCTTAGGCATATGACAGGCCTTCTCCGTTGGCCAATGATTTCTGAAACTGCATTCTTGGGACAAAACGTACAATGAAACTGTTTAACTTCCCTTACACAAAACGGCAGATTAGGATGGTGAAGCGACAGTATTGCTGGGAAGCTCCTGCTCCGGAAATGGTGACAGCACTCCCGAATGTGGTTTTAGTCTATGATATAATTCTCGGGATTCTACGAAACTATTGAAAGTCGGTGTCCATTAGTTTGAAACGTAAACTATATCTCCCCTACTGCGACTGTCCAAATGCATGAAGCGAACAACGTGTCCCACCACGTGTCCCGCACGCAGAACATGTTATGGCACTGAAACTTTTCTTCCTTTATTCATATCAGAAATTATGTAATAAGCAGCATAGGCGCTTTGCGATACAGAATATAGGGCTACGGCTTTTCAGATTAGGTTAATCAAAAATGCACCATGCCTGTAGCACGTTGCACACCGTTTTTCACGTCTGTCGTGATTTTTAATTCTTACCAACTTGCGATCTAGAACTTAAACCACTTCCTACATTTTTATCATTACAATGCGGCCAATAACTAACCGATTACTTAAAAGAAGAATACGCAGCAACAAGATGCATTTTTAAGGTGTAAATATTAGTACAATCCCCAAAACATTTAGGAATAACCCCGATGGAAAACAAATTTCAGCACGTTCAGGGCGCAGCGCAGAATGCTAACACAACTAACAATGATCGGACAAGATGGGGGCGCCCTGGAAGATGTGACTTCAAAAAAGCATCACCTCTCGTTTGACCATCTGTTATTGAATTCCCACGGGGTAAAAACCGTTGGCACTTTATTACCTGGGTTCATTCACAAAAGATAGCTATTTTTTCCTCATTGAAATTCTTTTTTTGGTCACAGGAAAGGGAAATTTTGCAGGGATATTTCAATATAAATAAAGCACAATATCTTAGGCCAATAGATAACCAGGAAGTCTGAGTTTCTGCCCCGAGGCAGAGACTCTAACCAAGCGTCCAGTGAAAACAGTTACGTTAACAGGGCGATGAAGACTCACAACAGACCAACCATAAAGCATCTGATTAATGGGCCTATTTCCGCAGGGTATGCACGTTCCCATTCGGTTCTTGAGCGTCGCTCGTCATCTTACCCCATTTGGGGGTCAAAGTAAGCAGCGTACAATAAAGGATAACTATATCCACTGTAAGTGTGGGAAGTGTAAATGGCTCGTATTCTTCATGTAAAGCAGACTGTGCATTGCCCTTGTTTCCGGGTGTTTACGTGTTATGTGCTTTTGCTTAATCTACTGAAACCGGAAGGCATATGCAGCAAGGTTAAATGTACTTAAATGGTAAAATTCTTGTAATGAGAAAATCTCTCTCTCGCATTATTGAACGGATGGCAGTCTGTCGAAAAGGACGAATATTGTTTCCCCTTGGGTAGTTTTGCAAGTGCAATGAATGCCGCAAATGCCATAAGGCGGCTAATTGAGCGGGTGGAAAATATTTTTACGAGCAGCTATGACCGGGTTACAATATGCTTTCACTCACCGCTCAACAGTGTTCAAATGCCGGTTTATAATTCCTTAGCCGTCAACTGTAAAAAAAGCTTTTCCCGTTTATGGCTGATGTGTGTTACCGGCGCAGTTGATCTTTGGATAATTCTCTCCGTGTATTGCAGCCAACCGCAGCCCCTTTTATGGCTACAGCATTAGCATCTTTGAAGTTTTCCATTCGAAGCACATCTATCGTAATTTTTGTTAAGTTTGAATCAGCATAAATTGGACTTGCTAGAGATCAACGGCTTCATTTTTGTTATTTTAAGGGCATTTTTATTATTTTCCCCAGAGCAGCTAGCCTCACAGGCTATTTACCTAACCAACAACCTTATCATCACCTGGGGGACTTGACGAGGGACAATGTTAACGCTTGTAGTCCCAAACATGGAAACCTTTATTTGTAAATATTAACAGTAATAATGGGTAAATTTCTCAAAATTCGAGTCATGCGCAAGGCGAGATCAAATTTACACAAAGATGGCGCAGTAGAAATCGTAAAACAAAACTTCAGTCGTGAAGATGCAGTGTATGTGCTCTCGTGAACATGACCTACAATAAGATGGGCTAATAATGAGTTTTGGGCTTCAAATGAAAGCTAGATAATCTATCACCGAAACTTTCTGGGGCTGACTATGAGTCGCACGATGCGAGTCAATCCACGTTTAGACGCTTCGAAGGTGCGCATTGCCAGCGCATAATTTGGCTGGAAGGAAATGGCGGTGGTTGACAATTGGCCGGGTTCATCAAAAGTCAGAACGTTAATATGGTACACATGAAGATCATTATGAATGCAATAAAGGGATGGAGAAGAGTCAAAATCATACTGGATATCATATGAGGTGGATGAGGAATGGTAAGTAACAACATTTAATAGTCAAAATAGTGCTTAAGATAAAATAGCAGGAAACCTTCAAGGTTGTATTAAACAATTTACAGGACAAAAACGTATGACGAATTGTGGACGGAGAGACAATGGAACTTATAAAAATGGTCACTGGACTTATTCGACTGGGAGCGGATTGTGATGTGTGGCGAGAAGAAAACCAGTACGTGTGAGATTTATAATCAATCCTTAAATACACTTGCCATGAATGACCTGTGTTGTCTTTGTTTAACATCGGAGATTATGGTGTTGTGTGGCGGTACGGGTCGGGAGGTTGGGGGTTTTCGCGGCATTTCATTAGTGTCAATAACTGTTTGGACAATCGTGATGGCCCATTTGAGATGAGGCTCCCTGGGCGGTCAGTAGCCTGGCCTAGCTTGTCTTAGGGTCGCGCGGCCAGGCACTGGAGCGTCAGATCCGGAAAGCAGCCTCCCAACGGGGATAGACCCCCAGCGCAAAGGATGCAGTGGAGCTTTCGACGGGAGTTTGCGTTGAATTGTTGGTCACTGGCGAGCCTGGAGAGGAGCCAGAGAGAGAGGGGGCAGTCTGGAATTTGTTCCATGTGGTGTTAAGATGAGTAAACAAAAATGGGAACAGTGATAACAGTCAGTTTCCCACAAAGATTACAGGGACCAGAAAACTGTCATGAAACACGCAAGGAGTAATTTCCGTTGGCGGGACGGTTGCGACAAACATTGGCTGCTTTCTCCCCATAGAGCATATGGCTCAATCAGTCCTGTGTTTCATGGTCCTTATTTAAAACACGTTCCAGTTCATCTTCCGACATCTTTGCAGATGCAGACTGCAGTGGTCTGATAGGGCGGCCAGCGCATTGGTTAGGGAATAAAGCCACTATTTGTTCTGTTTGCGGAAATCTGGTCTGCGGGCCCGGTGCACATGCTACTGGCAGTCAAGTATAACTGATCATGTGATCCGCCGTCGATTCTTGCTAATTCCAATTGCCAAGAAAGAACATAACTGAATGGGCCGCGGATGGCAGTGTGGGCTGGATGAGAAAGCGGGATTTGTCACGAGAAGTCATAGATAGGAGAGAAAGGGGAAGCATAAGAATATTGGGATCAGTGATTCGTTTTTGAACAGGGCGACAGAAACTTGCACCACATAGTAGTTTCAGTGAGGTTGCATAAGTGATTAAGAAAGAAGAACGACAGCAGTTGTTCTAGACGTAAGCATCCGTAGGGCTCCGTCATCGCCAAAGCCGTGCCTTGCTTTCATCAACGAGTGCTGCTTGAAACTTAATAATGTGGACTTGTGTGTTCCATGAGGGAATCAGATCGTCTGTGTGACGTAGACAGGTGTTCCTTTTTTATAAATGAAACTCGGCCGGGCACATAAAGGAAAGGGGTCTACATGGTTCTCGTTAGCAGGTTACTGGGGAGCCAGGTTAGTAAGTGGGGCTAATAAAAGGAACCTCGAATTTGTTCTCTGATAAAATGTCTACAAAGAGTGAAACTAGTTCCGGCAACACCCAGCATGAAGACAGGATCCTTCATGTTGGCAGAGTAAATCAGGGGAATAGAAATCTATGGAGAAAGAAATTCGGGGTGAGAAAACCGATATAAGGCGGGTTAATCGCGGTTATAGCCGTTATAGAATCCACCGTTCTTCTGCTATCACGGACCTTATTTTTATTTGGTGTTTTTGGCTCAGATCCAGGTTTTGGAGTAACTGTTACAATCCTAACCAATCTTTGTACGCCCGAGCCTCTGAGAGATAATGATCGTTTTTGCGAATAGTGGTCTGAACACTCAGTAGTTTCCGGACTTCGTTTTCGAAGGCAATGTTAGACTAATGGGACAATGAATTCTAAAAGGAAAAATATTTCACAATGAAACGGTCCGACCTAGAGTTGGCTAATAATAAAGAACTTATGTAGTAGAGTGACAAGGGTGGTACCGAGAATTATGATAGTGATTGGAGAAGCGGGAAAACATTTCTATGGTATTTGCACGTCTGCCAGTTGGGAAGCGTTGGGCCTGGTGGTGGGCAAGGGGTTGGTCCCCCCCTTAAAATGGTTAGGACTATTCGACTTACCCAGCGATCAGCGAGAGTCAATCTTCGGTCATGTCCGTATTACGCCAGGTTCTCTTGTGCTCTCAAATAGTGTTATGGAAATCAGGGGGTGGTATGTGCATTTAGATATCGATGGTTGACTCAAAGACAGGCGCTTCCGAGATAGGAGTGTTGGTCGATTGAAGGGCTTGGGTGATACTTACGTCAGTGTTTAAGGCAACCCTGAAACTGGATTGGTTCGGTATGCACCGAATGCTAATGTGGAGTTTGTTCCAAAGTTTGGCATAAACAGCAAGAAAGAAATGCGACCTTAAAAATGATTTGGCGATTTCTGTATGGATGGTTAGGGACCTGTGACGGAGAGGGAGGGGCTGGCAGAGGAGAATGTAGGTGAGCCGGTGGAGAAGGAGCACCTATTCAACAGCTTATGCGGAAAGGCCAGGTTAATTTTCAGTCGCTATAGCCAAAGTGGCTCAAGTTTGAGGGCTAGACAGCGTTCCTTGTAATTTAGAGTCGTCGATCAACCTATCAATTGCTTAGTGAAGCGTCTCTGAAAACTTTCAATGGAGGTGCTATCCGACTTTGAGTACATCAAAGTGCTATACTCAAGGAGTGGTCGAACGTGTTTTTTAATTGCCGAGGATGCTGGGTGATAGTTTCATCGTTCGAAAAATCAGACTGATATTTCTCTTGGCTTTAGCTGTCTAAATAATAATAATGATATTTGTATATTTCTCGGAAAGTTCGAGAGGCATGCTTAATTGCATGATCAAATGTTACAGGGATATTGCAAGTTACATTAAACAAGCAGATAAACATTTGGTTACAAAATGAGGAGAAAAAGCAAAACTGGCATATCAAGAGGAACAAAGTGTTTATACGCACCAATGATGCACATCGCAGGTGCGGAGTTCAACTGGACCGTGGCGGCGGGTCTGGAGTTGTCTGCAGTATTCGGATTTAACGGCTCTATAAAATGGACATGAATGTTGAAAATGTCAGAAAGTCTCCAAAGACCTTGAGTGCAATGCAAAAACTTGGCAAAACAGTCCAAAACAGCTGGTGGCAAGAGTATAAATGGCCTATAGATACCATTGATCCTGGAGCCAAGAAAATAGTCGGAAGCCATTTAAAAATGCGGAAGGACGAAGAACACTGGCTAATTATTGTTCAAAGACATAGATAATGGAAATGTCGTCGGCACCAAGGAGTGAGGATTGATTTGATATGCTTGAATAATATATATTTAACGCTGGTAAGCCAGTGTGGAACAAAAACGGGTTTCTTTGCTCCTTTGTTTGCGTTTTTGGGCTTTGCTGATAGGGATTACTGGCATGCTGATAGCCGCGATTGTCGAGGCGATGATTGGGGTGATTTTCGTAGTAGACGCTGGTAACGGCATCTGGAACAGGGATCGAAGTGTGGTTGCTTTCGTGGCAATTGAATGTCAGCGTGGTGGGAATGCTGAACACGAGCGGGCAGTTCCAGCAGCAAATCTGTGCAATCGGGAGAAGTTGTCCGCTCAAAGAATCACAGGATTTGTGGATCGCGCTATGTGGCCTCGACATCTAGGCAGACTTCCAACATTGGTGATTCATGAGGGTTAGAAGCAATGTCCACTTCACCGTGGAGCAGATCGTATTTATCCGTTCTGGGATAAGTGATCTAATCCTTGGGTCAGATTGTTTTCACGGTGTGTTGAGACGTGCGAGGATGGGGCCAAAAACTGAAAGGTAGACTCTTGGCGAAATACGAGTGGAAACGCACATAATTGAAACGGAAAAAGGGAGAGATAGCAGTTTGGAGGTATTCCAGCTGAGAGTTATGGGGCGTGCAAACCAAAAAACGGGACGTGATGAATGTTATATAGAATGAGGTATGAGGTTATGCCGAATTTCTTGCTTTAAATGGTCTAGTTGTTAAAAGCATGCAGAAGAAAGGGTTTATATTGGGACATTGAATATCAGTTTGAGAGTAAGTGTGAATGCGATGTGACTATGTCTTTTTATACACCTTACTACATGCGCATTAAACAAGATGGCAAGTCAGGTGAGAAATTGTACCGGCTTGTTTCATCGACGGAGTTTTCTTTCCATACCAACAGTGATTTGTACTTGCGGAAACTACTGGGAATAAAAAATGGCTAGATCTTGTTGAGTGGGTTGAGATAAGACTTCGAGCGTCATATTCAGTCAATATCCTAGGCCAGATTCATAGGCTCTTTCTGTCGGAGTGTAAGGATCGTGCACGTTTAGCAGGTTTCGTAGGGTTATTGCCTTCCTAATTCGTTTTTAAAGGTGACGGACGCAGGAGAGGTCATCCTGATATGAAGGGGTAGTTTATTCCACAGGTAAGAATATTTAATGATGTTTTTCCTAATCGCTGTCCTGGCCATGGGAACTGGCACCAAGAACTCGGCTGGACGCAAGCCATAGGGAAAGTTATTTCTTACTTGAGGTGCAGAGAAATATAGAGGAATTTAGAGAGGCTGAGTAGTTTAGACTAAGACCATCAATTGTGGGTTTGCATGCCCCGAATTGCCAGCTTGGTTAGAAGGTTCAGGAAGTCAAATTGACGGGTGGAGCAAGAAAAATATTGGAGAAATCCGCGCTTTGGGGGTTGAGGAGTTTTGAGGCTAAAAGGTGGTCCATGGTGGGTCCTTTTTGCCACCATTTTCATAAACCTGGAGATAACAGACGTGTGGTTGATTGGACGGTAATCAGACGGATCATGCAAAAATACCACTTTTTTATGGATTGGGGTTAGTACAGTGCTTCCAGTCGACCGGAACTACACAAGAGTTAATTGAGAAAGTGAAGAGGTTGAGCAGTATCAAACATAGGCCAGGGCTACAACCAAGAACAGCTTTTGGAGGGATGCCATCAAGGCCTTGGAAGGACCATGATTTGAAATTGGCTAAATGTCGTCCAATAGTCTTTGCAACAAAGAACATGGCAGATAAGGTGGAGTCATTCCTAATCTGTGGTTCGGATGGGTAGCTGACCGCAGCTGGGGCCATGTTGGAGGTGAAATATTGATTGAACGCCTCAGCAATGTCCTTTGGGGCTGTCGCAGGCCCATCATTAGGCAAAATTACTAAGTTTACTGATGGCTTGCGACCCTGGGATCTTAATTTATATAGTTTTGAAAGCATTATGGGGTGATTTTTATGCCTTAGCGCCCTAGTTTCTTCTTTCCGAAGGAGAGATTCACTAAGGTAAGAGAAAGTGCCAGACAGATGGTGCAAAATAATAAACTTGGAAAAGTCCTGTGTCAAGGGGAAGTGCGGTTGCAACTTAGCATATTTGACGTTCGAGGAGGCAAGTTGTGAAGTCTTTTTTCCGTTCATTCGTTCTATAATGGTCAACTTCGAGATGCAGCTGGCCATGCTGCGATAAAGTTCATCTGTAGCCATCTGTGGGTCAGTCGCCAGAAAAAAGCTTCCCCAGTCAATTTGGGATGCTAGAGAGGGAAAGTGCTGCCAGTTGAGGTAGTATGGACGAGTTGTGTCAAATGGGTGGTTAGGGAGGGGGTCATAGACATGGATTCTATTGTGAACTACCTTGTGGTCGCTCCTTGAAAATATATTTCCGAGGCGAACCAAGATGTGTTGATCAGTATGTGTAAAGATGGGATCTCATATATTATTATTTTTGGTGAGTGACGCTACATGCTGTACCCAAAACCTATAATGTAGATGGGAGACGAACGATTTTAGGCTTGGTGGAGCCGTAATCGTAGACCAGGTTACGCCAGGGAGGTTGATGTCTCCGGCAATGATTTTCGATGTTGATTGGAAGGATGCAGGGTAGTCCAATGCGTCCGCTCAAAGGGAGAGCCCAATTTCAGTATGAGCTAGAGGGCGATAAATACATGCCGTATGGATAACACAGGACGACGCCTTGATAGTGAGCCATACCGATTCTTGGATCAATTCAAGCGTAGGATGCGTAAAAACGGAGAATGATAGGCCCTGCCTTATATAAATAAGGCAACCGCCCCCAAGGCGGTCGTTTCCAGCACCTCTAAAGGATTGGTATCCCGCAAGGGAAGTCGCATTATTAGGTGCATCCTCGGTAACTCAAGGCTCAGTGATGAAGATTATATCCGAGTTGGAAGACGCAGCAAAGCTTTTTAAGTGGGTGAATTTATTTAGAATTGGACGACACTTAATTAGTGCGAAAGGGAGGGGTATGTTGCCGTCGAGGCGGAATGAGTGGTGGGGTTGCAAAGATAGAGCGACGGTGCGTGGAGGGTTAACTGTAATGGGAATAGTTGAGTAAGCAAATGGAATTAGTTTCATTTTAGTGTGCGTTGGATGAGATACGACAGAAGAGGGTGGAGCCGAGGAAGAACAAGGGTATATGGCGTTATTCGTTATGCCAGCATGGGGGTAACTCGAAGTACGGGGGACCAGTGTGGACGGAGGCAGAAAGGGAGTGGGTTTGGTTAAGAAAAAACAGGTGGCGGTGGTGGTTCCGGAGCGCGGGAAGAGGGACATTTCTGGCTGGGAAGGTTTGGTCGAAAAAGAGAGATTAGTGCATTGGGGCACGGTTCTTGTGTTTGGGTTGAGGCGCTGGTAAGCGGAGGTTGGTGGTAGTACCGATATGACGGTGCAGGTATGCTTATTGGAGACCGGAGACAGCTGTCTTGAGGAATCTGACGCAACAGCAAGCGACTTCGGTTGGCGCATTGCTAGGTCTTTTACATCTACGGTGCGAGCCTGCGGTTTTCTTCAGGCTGGGATACCTCTAGGCAGTGACCTTTTGGTCCCCGTGAAACGAACGGCAGGCAATAAAAAGTCGGCGCGATTGCAGTCAGGCAGTTGAGGCACCGGGGTGACGAGACTAACAATGGGATGGAATAGGGTGGGGTCGGAGTATTTTGGTCGTTGCGCTAATAACGCCGGCGTTGTTCCACTGGGGAGTGGTGTGTTGCTTGTTGATGGTGTAAGCGCAAGTTTGCCATCAGTGGCTACTGTTTTAAGGGTCCGGATGGGACAGGGCGAGTTTCGATTGACGCTAGACATTTTTACTTCGCGGGGAGAAGAGAGGTTATTGAGGCCCACGGAGGAAGTCGTAGGTGAGGGTTTTATATGCGGGCGTTTCCGGGAGGGCCGTGGCAAAAAGACGGTAATGAGCTGTCTAAGTCAACACTTGCCTGCGGCTATGGTAGGGACACAGGGATCAGCTTAGGTGCTAAGCTCCTGGCTACGCCGGGTAGCTTGGGGGAATTTATGTCGGGTGGAACCCTTTTGAGTTCGCACTTGCATACAGTCTGAGGGAATCCTTTCGAATAGGGGTTTTATCCGGGGTAACCTTTATGGACAAGAACGGGGTGGTTGAGGCTATCTTAGCTTCACTCATCAAAAACTGCTCTGCAGTAAGGCTAAGGAACTGGAACAGTACAGGACATGATTTGGTTGACATTCGTTTACGTAGTCCTAAACAGTGGAAGGGGTGTCCTGTCATATTGCAAGCAGAGAGGACAGTTTTTGAACGAGTCTAGTGGAATGCGATCAGGGACATTGTAAACCACAGCATCAGACGATCTTAGGTTTTGCTGCTTGATTTCTGATGATATTGAGTCGATAGCCGGACAGACACCAGCGAGATATTCGCGTAGTGGGTTTTCGGGCATCGCAGTTAGGTAGGTAAGAAAAAGCAGCTTTGCAATCACTGGTTCTATCAGTAACATTTTGTTGTTTATCTCATGATTCGCTTGCTCCAATTTCCGTACTTTGCGATTAGTCTCCACGAAGACGTCTTTGACACTTATGGTGCACGCTAAAGGCCGGCGAATGGGTTGTGGGGGTGTAGACGCGGTGCGTTTAGCTGCTACGATCTTGGCACGTTTAGGCCTGGAGACCGCAGTTTCGACATAATGGAACGATGCGTATAGCTTTACACTTGTGTGATGAAGTATGCACCCAGGCTTGCTAATAGTTGTGTCCAATCGTAGGGAGGAAACTGGGAGGGGGTCTTTGACCAATCTAAGGAGGTGGTGTCTAAATTGAGGTTGTACCAACACTAGTATGGTGGTAGTTAAAGGTTATTCAAAACGCAGCCCAATAAAAAATCATTCCGATAATTTATGTGATAAAGAACAGCTCTATCCACTTTAAAAAAGATTTTGAGCAATTCGTACTTAATGGAAACCTTAAAAACTCACTAATTCGGACGGCCACTACGAAGGACGGTCGGAAACTGCGGAAATTTGACAATACGGGAAGAACATCTGGCAGTCCATGTGTCGCGTTGATTTTGGGCTACTCGACAGTGAGGATAAGTGACGGAACTGGTAAACGAGAAAGTGAGTAGACGGGCCGCTTGGTGCAATTAATCGCAAAAAGCGAGAGATAAATCGATGTTGCTTACGGTTTACAATATAAAAGCGTTCAATGGAACGCAGTGTGAAAGCTGTGGGTGTTACAGTTAGATCTCAAGTAGAAAAGCAGCAGAACTGTTACGCGGGGATCAGCTCCAAATAAGGGGCCCAGAAAAACTTGGCAAACTTTTTGACCAGGAAAAAGCTCTAAAGGTGTTAAGACTACTACGAAAACACCCTATTTGACTAAAAAGCAAAAAGAGAACTTACTGCCAGGAGCAGTGTAATGCAGCAAGTCGATGGATGGCAAAACAATATTTACAAGCAGCTGACGATTTTCACAATGTGAAAGTGTCAGATCCAGTTACTTCAGGGCTTGCGCTGTTGACGGCGGGAGCCTAGGTGGTGGCCTTCCATGATGAGCGGAGTGCCCAAAATGCTCCACATGCTGCTTCATTTTACTTATCTGTTGCATGATATTTGGGTGCGTAACGTCTGTCCTCTCTGGTACTGACGATGTACGGGCAGTGATGCAAGTGGCGCATCCTACGTCGGGTTTCACATAACCCGCCCACGTATCCCGTTATTTTATAAGCAATGGATTTCTTTCTAACACGGAGCTGGATTTCAAGGGGGAAACGAAACTAAAACAAGCCATATCTTAGTAAGGCTAGCGGAAATATTGCTTACGCCACAGTTCAGGAGAACGTAGTAGTCTCAGAGACCGCCTTCATGCATGTGTGCGAGACTCGGGGGTATGCATTTGTTCGGCATAGCTCTAGGAAGAATGCGTTTTACTAGCAAAAAGGTGCTTAGTTGACCAATGAACATTGCGTTTCTTCCGTTTCACATTAAGATTGATTGTGCAATTTCAACCTGGCCCATTAACAAGAAAATGCTCAAGCATAATAATCCGAACCAATTGATGTCGACGAAGTGCAGACCTACCTCCTAAAAGGTATTAAATTTGTAAAAACGAGTTCCTCCTTTGTTTCCTACTTGTACTGTCGTTGGTATAGCAAGCGCTTACGGCATTCATTCGAATGGCAGTCCCGTGGTCACTATTCCCTCAGTAGACGGAAATGTCGTCGGCCTGTTTATGAATGCGCCGGAATTCGTCGCGGGAAGCTTGGAAATGGGTTGCGCATAAAACAGCGACTTACTCTGCATATCAGCAGTATGTTTGACCGAACATGAGTGATTAACGGGATAGGCGCATGTGTTCCCACCATACGGTGAAACCGCGCCCAACTGACATTCGCAAGTACACCGAACCATCTTTCGGTGGAAGCCTCGACTTACTACGCAAGCGCTTTCATCTTCCAGCACGAAGACGACCGTAAAGAACCGAGGGCCGTTAATCAACTGAATGAGCGAACCTGTAAATGGCCGTTGGCCCGTTTTCATAATGAGAAACGTTTTTGGTTAAAGAGTATACTTTTTACAAATGGGTCACAATGGTTACAGTGATTAAGTGGATAAAGAGTGAAAAGTGAAATGATACAGTGACCAACGTCATGAATGAAGCAATAAACCAGACGCTCAAAGAGACTATCTGCGAAAAATATTTTCACTTCCGCAGAACGCGATTAAAACGGGGTTGTCCCACATTAACAGCACTTGGCTCAGCCTGCTTTATGGGTTTCTGTGTTCCTGGTAGTGTGCTTCTTATTAAATTTTTATGGTATAGCCGTCAGGAACAAGCTGGACTTAACGTACATAGGAGGATGGCTGTCCGCAACTGTTTAGCCAAACACCTGCGCAGCGTTCCCTGCTGTAACGCCACAATAATTGCAATGTTATATTTTCATCACCTTTTATAATCAAATTGAATTTAAATAAATATGATCCAAAGGGGAAATCCGCGAAAGTTTCCAATGGGTCACCATTTCTCGCCTAATTTTCAAAAAAATACCGAATGCACATTCCTTGACACCTCCATTATCCCTTAAAAACTTATGTAGACATACAACTTAAAGTTACATGGTCACAGTTGAGCTAACAGTAAAATGGTGGGACGCAAGTGGTAAAAGGTGAGTTGCTAGTGACCAGGGCAGGAAGTAGACATACATACGGACTGGATTGTTATTCTTTAGGACAAGTTTGCCTGGGTACTTTGGTGATCAGAGTGCGAAGTCCTCATTTTGACGATTAGCCAAGCAGACTGGTAACAGACATTTGCCTTCGACTAAACTTGTCAGACGGTTTGTGGACTGCTGATTTTGAATTTATTTTTGTGATGCCTCACAAGTTACTCAGCGGTATCCGCTAGGAACTCGACCGGGCTTTCGCCTACCTGAATATGCGCCCGCAAGAATAGGCCCTGAAGTCACCAGACGGATTCGCCTAGCAAGGATGGCCTAAAATCGCTTATTAGATGAGCCAAAAGTGTAAAGTCCGTCAATGTGCAGTTGACGTCCGATGGCAGAGGAGTTTTCTACTTCCGGATTCGTCGACAACTTGCCTGATCTAGCTCGGAGTCCGATGCAACAGTAGCGGCCGTTTGAAACGTTCTTAATCTGGGTCGTTATCGGAGTGTTCACCAATTTCCGAAAGCTATTCGGAATACTTGGGGGGGATCGCATGTAGTTCACCTTAGGCGTAAGTGATGCATGTCGCAAAGCCATAGAATCAAGCGAAAATGGCGCGCAGTACTTTTGTTATACTTGCTACGGATCTGGCGATTTTACAAAGGAAGCCCAAGACGAGTAACCAGCTAATATTGTAGTTACTGTCACAAATTACCTTTTTAGGTTTATGGAGGATGCTGAGTGTTTGCAGCTGCGTTCGCTTGTATACTTCTTACAAGCGGTACAGCCTAATCTGTGGTTGTTGGTAAAGAAACCATTCTCTACGATCAATCGTCCACTTTATTCCACTGGGATGCTTCAGAAAGATCAACGTAATTGACGACAGTAATTTTCTTTTAGCATTCGTAAGTAGTATGATAACTGTTCACTAGTGCATGCCATTTATTCCCATTTTCTTTGCATCTTTGGACCAATCGTATTACAAATTTGCCTAACGTCATTGGCCGTCCTGTAAAGCAGTGACGCACATTGTCCGCCTATTCATGTCTAACTTCCACCACGATGCTAATGACTTATGTCAGGTATTTCTGTCCTGCTATTAAGACGGTTCAAGAAATTATTGCAAGTTTAAAAACCTGTTCCAACTTTCCTTGGACAATGTTATTACTGTAGTTCTATTTGATGCCACCTCAGCGGTTTACGAATTTAGAGCGGTAGCAAAAGTTCATATTATGTCATTTTTGCCTCGTTATTCTGGTAGTAGATATTGAAGTGTTAGCCTGATCCACCACACTGTCAATATGATGCCATCTACTCATTTATCATTCCACGCAACCTGTGCGGACTGAGGCGCACTACGATAATTAAACGGTGGCTGGGGCTAGACATGACTAGCCCTGTAAATCTGGCCCAAAATCAACAGACAAGCCTAAATTCTTCAAATACGTCCATGCATATGCGCCACCAAGGTAGTAATTGTTAGAATGTGTTGGTCGGTCCGTTAAACTGCATCATCCTCATCGTAAACAGCCGTGTACGCATGGTTGTAGATAAAACATTTTCAAGCCCAAAGCATCATTTGATGTGCCGCGACACTACGTTAACTATGGAACATTGATCGTCCATAATACGCACCATAACAGACTGGTCACGTTTGTGTTCTGTTTCATTGTGCGTATAGTTATTGTAAATGCATTCAATTGAGCAGTTTTGTGAGTGGCTTTCACGCAGAAAGACGAAATAAAACGGAGAAAAACAATGAAGTTATTTTGAGGCCTCTCCACGATAAAACGTCCTGGCTTGATGGATTGGTCATTGAACTTGCTGTATAAAGAATACCATGACTTGATCAGCAACAGATTTAAAAGAAATGATTCAGTTGCCGTTTTTAGCTACGTCGTGGAATGCAGGCAAACGAAAATAAGCAAAACCTCGACAACGAGGCAGCATGCACACGAGAGCCATCTAGACAAATTTAGGCGCAATAATGTTCGCACTTTTCTGATTTTTACTTACTGTTATTTTTTCCCTTCGTTAGTTCCACGATCTGTGGATTTAACTTAGTTAAAGAAATTGCATACAGTTAGTTAGTTAGTTTTAGTTTGTGTATATTTCTGAAATTACGATAGTCATGCGTAAGGCAAGATCAAGATTGTGCACAGAAGGCACAATGCAGATACGAAAAACAGAAACCAAACATACAATGCAATGTGGTTTCGCTCACAAGATCATAAAGGGCAAAGTGATTTGCCGAGCACGAGGTTTCGACTTTTAACTCAAAGCTAGATAATGGTTCGCAAAGATTTTTCTGTGACTGATTACAAGTCCTGCAATGCGAGTTATACTATGTTTGAATGCGGCAAAGGTGTGTATATCAGGCGCGAAATATGGCTAGAAGGCAATGGCTGTCGCCGCCAGTTGGCCGGGATCCTCGAAAATCAAGAGATTATATGGTTGAGATAAGGATCAATATGGACGTGGTAACGGAATGGAGATGAGTGAAAACCAGACTGGATATCATATGAGGCAGCGTGAAACACAAAAATCTGAAAGCACGGTCCAATGAGCAAGGAAAGCGAAGACACAGGATGGGAATTGTGCAATCGTAAGACTAATACAAGAGGTTTGTTTTGAGCACTTTGGAGTTCACGATTTTCAGCTTGGCCCAGAGATGAAGGTGAGGTTGGAATACAAGGAAAACCGGAATCAAATGAGGCAACGTCTTGTGGATTCGTGTGGAGTTCTGTTACCAAAAACGTTGGTCTACTGCCGAATTCCGCGGACCAGAATATAGGTTGATGAAAAAGGGTGGTCCTCAGCTGTTTTTGGATGTCGAAATGCACTGTGAACGTCAGTTTATATCAGATGCCAATACAAATGCTCTCCATTCCTGAGTCCGTTTTGTATGGTTTTGGCAGAAGAGTTTTCGAAAGAAGCAAAAGGAAGCCAGTCCAAAATGGTGCAATTTAACTGAGGAGCTAGAGTGCTGTTTACCAAAACAGTGCCAGTGGGTGCGGCTAACCAAGTGCTTGCCACCCAGCCTGAAAACCTCCATTTGGTGGTGAACGCAGGTGGGGTTATCCGCCAAAATATTTGCACCGGCACGCCGCTGCAGCCAAGCTGCCCGCCCGATGTGCGCCGGCCAAAGCGGTGGATATGACCGCGCCATGCATTACTGTGGTAACGCCAGTGTACTCGTAATGTAGATAAGGGAATTCAAATATGGTGGGGTGAGGGAGACGTCATCTTTCCAAGATCGGATACTTGGCAAGCAGAAATATACGACCTGGAAGAGAGATAAAAGACGGACGGCGGTCTAGCTTAGCTCTCAGCGGCGGATTAAGCAGCGACCAACCTTACGAGCAGCTCAGAGAGGGTAGTTACTGGAAAGAATAGTGCAATTCAAAATATATGGATGGTTGCTGAGCAATCCGTGTTTTCTTTTTTACAGTTTTTTACGTGGATGGACTAACTCATCTAGTGTGTGGATCGTTTACACTATGAGTAAAGAGAATGAACTGGTATTTGCTGAGACGAACAGGGAACAACTGCTAGAGATATCAATAATGATCGAGCTACAAAGATAGATATACTAAGGATCGACCAAGTTTACCGTGGAAATCATGGATTATATTCCACTCTAGGAAACCACGCCTTTAAAAAGCAAGAAATGGTCGGCGCCAGCGGGTATGGTGGATGGAAAAGGTCGCTATGGAAAGAGAAGATACCACGTAGGACTCTGTGTTAGTGGAGATAGTATGAGGTCTGAATTGTCTAAAATGGACGGAGACGACAATGAGTCGTGAGGAAGAAAGAATCCAAGATGCTGACCTTATTTCGTTTGGGGGGGGACCGTTTGGGTTCATGAAAATCAAGGTGATTTCTACGGGCCAGAAGAGAAGAGAGAAGAGTTGGCGAAGAGTAAGGCTGAGGAGGACAATGAATGTTTTCTTAGAAGACGGTTGCAGGTTATGGTTGCCACACCATTCTGGCGACGGTGTTAGAATTAGTTAGGTGAGTGGGTGGAAGAGAGCTGTGGGTCAGCAACCCTAAACGCAGTCAGAACGATGGGCTTCATGGTTATGAAGTAAGACTATTGAGCAAAAGGTATCGTTTTTTCACGTACAGGAGCGATGAGATGCATCCGACTCGCAACTGCATGTAACTGAAGTGGAAGTGACTAGGTTGGTTCCTATATGACATGGGTAGGGAGATTTACTTCCCTTTTCACAATGAACGAAAAGGTGAAATTAATACGTTTTCCAGAAGCCGAATCCAGTTTCATACACTTGAACATCAATTGAGTATTGGTGGTATACACCAATGAGAAGGGTACAGTAACTGCTCTACGTACCTCGTTTTTGAATGCAATAGATAATGGTGACAGAATGCGCAGCTGTTGGGTTGTTTATTCCATAATGACGAATATCTAAAAATAAGGAAGTTGGCTCTAACATTTGGTTTTGGCACAGTGCAAACCCTAGCTAGTGGCTGGGAGCCCTGACTATGGAATTTATTGACGCGCAACCGGTAAGCAGCAAACTGCCATAGAAATTATTTACCAGTAAAAGCATGACGAACACAACGACAAACCAGAACTCCACCTCGTTATTTGACTATCTACTCTAGCGCGCAATACTGGCATTCTTCCAACACCTAAAATTATATGACGACCAGCCGTAACGTCTTCGTTCGAAAAAGAAGTACTAGATATATATATGTCATCTTAATTTCAGTCTACCAATGAGAACCATTTCTTAGATTTAAATGAAACATGAGCGTCGAAGACCGAATGTGTTCGTTTTACTCAGGTAAACCGTGCTCTGATTTTAGGATCATTGACTGAATCTCAATCAAAATGTCTGCTTTCAAAATTGGCTTCTTTGTTCGTGTTGCCAAGTATGTATCAGAACTTTTCCTAAGCATCAAATTGTGCAGCTCAGGCTCTACATATTAACATTTCTGCTGAAATGTTTTAGTCTTAATGTTATTTGGCAGATTGCTCCTCGGGGATGGCAACACGAAATAAATCATTACTTTATCTTAAGCCTGAGATTGCCGAAACGTTTATTCTCGCAGTTTAATCAAGATTAAAATTGCCATTTCACAACCGCATTATGAAGGTTTGCTGATGCGCCGCTTTCAACAGTGTTTCGGCGTTATACATGTTTCGGACGTTTATAATTAAAGTAGTTCGTTTAATTATTTTATACGCTACGTTATCAACTGTGAAATCACCACAAATGACTGAGGCTAGATAAAATGTGAGCCAAGTTGGACATTCACTCATGCCATCAACCAGTGATATAGTGCTTCCGACAAATTAGTTTAGTGGTTTTGTCTTTGCTTCTGCTACCTTGGATGAAACAACGTAAACGCATACTCCAGTCATTGATAGACCAAATGCTTCCGGTGTTAACGAGTTTTCTCCGGAAAGTCGATCCCAGTACAAATTCATCGGAGTCATATTCGGCTCACTTAAGCCAACTAAAATCATTTACTGTCATGTTTATCCCATGCTAGACCTTTTTAGAGTATTTGCTTATCACCTTCGCCGGTGTACTACAGAATTCCTACCCCTCGGTCATTTAACAAGCTCGTTGGACATTGTTTTTCAGTGTCATATAAAACGATGTCCAACAGTCAAAAAAGCCCGTTGTTGGTTAGCTTTTTGGCTTCACATCGTGCAGTCAGTGTATACCTATTCATTTTGTTAACTGTTCTCTACCGATTCCGCAAAACGCACTACTCAGAAGCCTCAGCCTCAACGTTCTCCAAACGACGCTAAAACTAAGGTCCAAACACTTTCTCGTCAAATACTCAAAGCTCCGAAATTAACTGCTATTTACATTTATCTGTGTTAATCCCTAGCGCGATTCGGTCAAGCTTCCAATTCAAGACTTATTGTACGCAATATGGTGCTTTACAGTCAATTTAGCAACTGAAAAGATCCAGTAAACAAGAAAAGGACGGGTTTCTAGAAGGGCAGCTGATAATTCAATGATTCACTACACGCATCGTGAAATTTCAACGGTATCTAACCTCATACGTATTGCTGTCCTATTTCACCATCCGTAAACTAATAAGACCTCTCTTTAGCTTTTAATTTTTCTGTTGAGCTGGTTTTCTTCCCATAAACTTGTTTGTGAATCTTTTCTTTTCTAACTTGAAACCCAGACAATGAGTCACACTGCAATAGTCTGTTTTCCTGTTCATCTTTTTTAATTGACCAATCCCGTCCGGTCCTTACCGCCGTAAAAGGTGTAGCCGGTCGACGGCTTGCAGAAATGTACCAACCCTGAGTATTACCCCACGCACACGGCTGGCTCGAAAGGATGATCCGTTCCACAGAATAATGCCCTCAGCAATGGCCTGCACTCCTAGATATCATCGCGAGCTGTGTCTAGTTGCATCCAGCGTTCGTTGCTTCAGGTCGTGCCAGAACCACCAACATTGCAAAAGGCGCGTTTTCCGTAAATACGGTCAGGAACGGAGGAAACCGCACACCTGCATGGGGTATGAGCATCATATAATAATAGTAATAACGTACATTTCTCGATTTGCGAGAGGCATGCGCAAGGCGAGATCAAAGTTCTGGAAGGATGATGCACAGAAAATGCAAATAATAGAAATCGAAGGGGATAAGTGAGTGGGAGCAATCTTGAGTTATTGCGCAAGCACAAAGGAAAGTGAAATGAGCAGCTGCATAGCAGTGGGGGAAAGTACAACTATACCAGCGAAAAGGGAAAAACGGCAATCTAGTTTTTCAACACCAGTAAGAGTTTTCTGGGACTATTTAAAAGCAGCGCACTACAAGCCGTTTCATGTTTAAGTGCACTAAATGAGCGCACTGGTGGCAAAAACAAAGGATGAAAATCAAAAGTGGATGTCGAGATATGGCCGAGGATTTAGAAACGCATGGGACTAAGGTGATTGACGGAAGCGTAAGTTGAGGGTACAGGCAAAGATAATAGGGCGATTGGGTGGCGATGCTAGAAGGACAGGCAGGAAATTGGGAGAAGAAAAGGAAAAGACGAAAAAAGGCCGAACGAATGTTGAAGAAAGAGAAGAAAAAAAAAGACTCAAAGTGGCAGAGGGAAAAATTGAACGGCATCGAGGTTATTGTCGCTCGTCAGGTATGCGTACCCGGTGCTCTCTTGTCCAAACAGCCACATATTTGTACACTCCGAATTGATATGTCTTAACAGAATCGAATCTGTAGCATGAGGAGTGTGCATGGAAGCTGTTGGTCGAAGAGTGGACAGAAGAACGACAACTGTGATTCGTTGATAATTGTTTGTCAGTTGGGCTGAGCGAACCTGAGGAACGAGGGCAGAATGCCGCAGAATATACATATGTATATATAGACGCAGTAAGTAATATTTGGATGAGTGAACAAAACTTGCCCGCGAGCACACGACCGGTTTCGCGGTTATTGTCGCTCGTCAGGTATGCGTACCCGGTGCTCTCTTGTCCAAACATCCACATACTTGTACACTCCGAATTGATATGTCTTAACAGAATCGAATCTGTAGCATGAGGAGTGTGCATGGAAGCTGTTGGTCGAAGAGTGGACAGAAGAACGACAACTGTGATTCGTTGATAATTGTTTGTCAGTTGGGCTGAGCGAACCTGAGGAACGAGGGCAGAATGCCGCAGAATATACATATGTATATATAGACGCAGTAAGTAATATTTGGATGAGTGAACAAAACTTGCCCGCGAGCACACGACCGGTTTCGCGGTTATTGTCGCTCGTCAGGTATGCGTACCCGGTGCTCTCTTGTCCAAACATCCACATACTTGTACACTCCGAATTGATATGTCTTAACAGAATCGAATCTGTAGCATGAGGAGTGTGCATGGAAGCTGTTGGTCGAAGAGTGGACAGAAGAACGACAACTGTGATTCGTTGATAATTGTTTGTCAGTTGGGCTGAGCGAACCTGAGGAACGAGGGCAGAATGCCGCAGAATATACATATGTATATATAGACGCAGTAAGTAATATTTGGATGAGTGAACAAAACTTGCCCGCGAGCACACGACCGGTTTCGCGGTTATTGTCGCTCGTCAGGTATGCGTACCCGGTGCTCTCTTGTCCAAACATCCACATACTTGTACACTCCGAATTGATATGTCTTAACAGAATCGAATCTGTAGCATGAGGAGTGTGCATGGAAGCTGTTGGTCGAAGAGTGGACAGAAGAACGACAACTGTGATTCGTTGATAATTGTTTGTCAGTTGGGCTGAGCGAACCTGAGGAACGAGGGCAGAATGCCGCAGAATATACATATGTATATATAGACGCAGTAAGTAATATTTGGATGAGTGAACAAAACTTGCCCGCGAGCACACGACCGGTTTCGCGGTTATTGTCGCTCGTCAGGTATGCGTACCCGGTGCTCTCTTGTCCAAACATCCACATACTTGTACACTCCGAATTGATATGTCTTAACAGAATCGAATCTGTAGCATGAGGAGTGTGCATGGAAGCTGTTGGTCGAAGAGTGGACAGAAGAACGACAACTGTGATTCGTTGATAATTGTTTGTCAGTTGGGCTGAGCGAACCTGAGGAACGAGGGCAGAATGCCGCAGAATATACATATGTATATATAGACGCAGTAAGTAATATTTGGATGAGTGAACAAAACTTGCCCGCGAGCACACGACCGGTTTCGCGGTTATTGTCGCTCGTCAGGTATGCGTACCCGGTGCTCTCTTGTCCAAACATCCACATACTTGTACACTCCGAATTGATATGTCTTAACAGAATCGAATCTGTAGCATGAGGAGTGTGCATGGAAGCTGTTGGTCGAAGAGTGGACAGAAGAACGACAACTGTGATTCGTTGATAATTGTTTGTCAGTTGGGCTGAGCGAACCTGAGGAACGAGGGCAGAATGCCGCAGAATATACATATGTATATATAGACGCAGTAAGTAATATTTGGATGAGTGAACAAAACTTGCCCGCGAGCACACGACCGGTTTCGCGGTTATTGTCGCTCGTCAGGTATGCGTACCCGGTGCTCTCTTGTCCAAACATCCACATACTTGTACACTCCGAATTGATATGTCTTAACAGAATCGAATCTGTAGCATGAGGAGTGTGCATGGAAGCTGTTGGTCGAAGAGTGGACAGAAGAACGACAACTGTGATTCGTTGATAATTGTTTGTCAGTTGGGCTGAGCGAACCTGAGGAACGAGGGCAGAATGCCGCAGAATATACATATGTATATATAGACGCAGTAAGTAATATTTGGATGAGTGAACAAAACTTGCCCGCGAGCACACGACCGGTTTCGCGGTTATTGTCGCTCGTCAGGTATGCGTACCCGGTGCTCTCTTGTCCAAACATCCACATACTTGTACACTCCGAATTGATATGTCTTAACAGAATCGAATCTGTAGCATGAGGAGTGTGCATGGAAGCTGTTGGTCGAAGAGTGGACAGAAGAACGACAACTGTGATTCGTTGATAATTGTTTGTCAGTTGGGCTGAGCGAACCTGAGGAACGAGGGCAGAATGCCGCAGAATATACATATGTATATATAGACGCAGTAAGTAATATTTGGATGAGTGAACAAAACTTGCCCGCGAGCACACGACCGGTTTCGCGGTTATTGTCGCTCGTCAGGTATGCGTACCCGGTGCTCTCTTGTCCAAACATCCACATACTTGTACACTCCGAATTGATATGTCTTAACAGAATCGAATCTGTAGCATGAGGAGTGTGCATGGAAGCTGTTGGTCGAAGAGTGGACAGAAGAACGACAACTGTGATTCGTTGATAATTGTTTGTCAGTTGGGCTGAGCGAACCTGAGGAACGAGGGCAGAATGCCGCAGAATATACATATGTATATATAGACGCAGTAAGTAATATTTGGATGAGTGAACAAAACTTGCCCGCGAGCACACGACCGGTTTCGCGGTTATTGTCGCTCGTCAGGTATGCGTACCCGGTGCTCTCTTGTCCAAACATCCNCTGAGGAACGAGGGCAGAATGCAGCAGAATATACATATGTATATATAGACGCAGTAAGTAATATTTGGATGAGTGAACAAAACTTGCCCGCGAGCACACGACCGGTTTCGCGGTTATTGTCGCTCGTCAGGTATGCGTACCCGGTGCTCTCTTGTCCAAACATCCACATACTTGTACACTCCGAATTGATATTTTTATCAGTTTCGTTTGCTTTGCATCTGTTCTATGCTGATACTTTTTTTCCTTATTGCACGATCTTTTTTCTTGTTCCCTGCATATTTATATCATCTCGGTGGCATATGTTTCCTACTAACTCCTCTGTTTATTGAGAGCTTTCTACGACATTTTATGCTCTACACACGCACTTTCTTGTAAGCGATTAATTGTTATGTTGTTTTTTGACTTTCCTGGCGATCAATCGACGATGCTGTATAAAGCACCCTGGCTTTTTTTCCTGCTGTTTTAATGTTGATTAAACAGAAGTGGAATTAGCGGTGCCAATCAATTTCTTACAAAGATTATGGTGTCCACTATACGATCTTGAAATTTGCAAAGTGATCTTTCCGGTTGCGGGACTTGTGAAGCGAGCTTTCTTTCTGCTACTCCTCATAAATTGCATGGCTCAATCAGTCTTTGGATGCATGGTGCTTATTGCTGTCGTGTTTCTCAGTCATCTTTTAACACCTTCACCGATGCAGATCACAGTAGTCTGATAGGACGGCTTGCACAGGGATTGGAGAATTAGAGTCACTATTTGCCCTGTTCGTGACACTCGTCTGGTCTACGGGCAACCTGTACATGATTCGTTATAACTGATCATGTTTAAACGACCACCAATATATTCTACCTCCAATTGCCAGGAAAAGAAACTACTGAGATAGGTCGCAGATAGCAGCGTGGGCTGGATGCTAGGATGAGGGATGCCATGGGACGTTGCTGAGGAGTGTAAAGCAAGAAGCACAAGAATGTTTGGGTCATTAAACTGTGTTTGAACAGGGTAAAAGCAACCGAAACTGCGTAAAAGTTTCAATAAACCTGCATAAATAATTAAAAAAGAAGAGCGACGTCAGTTTTGTAGATGTCAGCATGCGTACCACGTGTGCGATTTGGAGGACAGGGGGAAGCTGAAAATCACGGGTGTGGGCGGTGAACCGGCGGTGGACAGTCCGATGCTCTTCCTCCCCCGAGACTGCTTAACAACGCAGCTGGACTCTTATCCATCTGTGGCTTCTCCCACTTGGCCTAGTCGGGTCTGGGTTAATGGCATGCATTTCCATTGTAGGAGGTGGCTCCTTCCTGAGCAGCTGGAACGCGCTTTTGTTGCCGGGCCAAATATTGATCCCGGGAGAATCTTTTTATTTTGCCAACAGAGGAATGGTTGAACAGATATAGCTGCCTTCCATGGTAACTCCGCATGGCATTAAATTTTCTCGTTATATATGTTTCTTTCGCAACTGCTGAAGTAAACACGTCGCATTCATTTGGGTTTTGCAGGGACTAAAGAGCAACAAGGTGAGGATAAGGAAGCACATGAAGGACGGCAGCTTACGCCGCAGAGCACAGTTCTGTATGTATTGTTAGGTCATCGTCAATGTCGTATTTTTCTTCCATTGACGAGTACTATTTGAAACCTGCTAACCTGCACTGGTTTGTTGCGTAAGCGAATCAGATCGTCTGTGTGACGTGGAAAATTTTTGAGAAGGAAACTGGGCTGGGTACTCAAGGAAAATGAGCCTACGAGATTCGATTACGCAGGTGGGTGGATATCAGGATGATTAATTAGGAAAAGTAAAAGATACCTCAAATGTGTTCCCTGATGGAATGTCTGGGAAGAAAGAAACTAGTTCTGCTAACACTCGGCATAGAGGCAAGATCCCTTATGTCGCCGGAGTAATTAAACGGTACAGAAACCTATCAGGAAAGGACGCAGGAGTGGGAAGACCGATATAAGCCGGGCTCATTGCGGTTATACTAGCCGTAGAATCCAGCACCTTGTGTTACCAAGGACCGTAATTTTATGTGGCATTGTTCGACGAGGTCCAAGTTTTGGAGACCTTACTGTTTAAACTGCGAAAATCATAAACCAGTTTCGTATGTCTAAGTCTCTGAGATATACGGTTCACAAACCAATTATTTGGCACGGTCAATTGTCTTTTTATCTGGGTTTTGAAGGCGAATCCAGACAATCATAGGAGACGTGACCCTTGCTGCAGTGAATCCAACAAGGAAAAACACATACCAGTAAAATGTTTGCTTTATTATTTGTTCATGCCATGTCGGTTTTGACGGCGGGTTAGTGTTTCAGAAGGAGAAGGGAGTTTGATTTCTAAGTGAGCGGCTGAAATACAAATATTACCATTGATGAGGGAATATTCTTCGTGGATTTCTTCCGAATTACATTGCTCATGCTCTTGCACATAAGTTTGATCCTGTTTACTACAAATTGGCGTGAATCAATAGAAATTCGCAGTAATCTTCACGAAGTTATTATTGGAAATTCAGCTCAAGTAATCCAGTATGTAGGTTTTCAGTATGCAACCTCCGAAAATGCATAACGTAAATATCGCCAACCCTGACATGATGCTTTTCACGCAATCTCCAGCATATTTGTTCAAGTTTCCGCAGTTGACTACATAGAACAGTGACCGACTGTTTCCTATTGGTGCAAAGTTTCTAATTCAGTGATTGGGCATATCACGAGTGCAACTATTTAAATGTTTCTAAGCGCAAATATCTGAACAAGCTTTCGAAAAATGCCCGCGAACACACAGATAAACCTGTGTATTTATGTAACGTCTGCAGATATTCGAAGCCCATGGTAAACATATTGGAAAACATTTTAGTGCGCCGGTTATAATCAGGGCTTTTGAAAATATTTTACAATAAATTCTGCACTTATATATATGTACGTTTTTCCTATATTCCGCTTAACTGATTCCATTCAAGGATAGGCAGTAAATTAGGAAAGAGGAATATGTAGACAATGGAAACTGCTTGTGGCTATATTATTGCTGTGCATTTAGCAGTTTACAAATATTTATATACAGTCGATCATGTACGTACATTTAAAGGGCAAAATTCGAATTTCGTGTACAGCAAATTTGTAGAAAGTTTGTTAGTCCGATTTCTTTAATAACAAGTCATCGGTGACGAAGAGCAATATTTAGGCTTGGTATGGATTGAAACTATCACAGATTAACGAATATATTAGCAACATCTGCGATTCTGTATGCCCATAATGAACGGTAAAGCTGAAAGCCACAATGGCATTCATTAATAAACCGGCGGCTTCGCGGGGGAACATCCATGGTAAAGGGCTCACCGGCTAAGTCTATCATGAATTATATGAGTTAGGTATTGCCTATTAATGATTAGAATGTTACAGTGCGGAATTCGTTCGTACGCTCTGTTTATTCTGTTAACAGTACCCATAATTCCGCCCAAAGCAAGCCATACGGATATACATCATGCGGTACATGATACAGTTTGCTTTCCTACTAACCTCAGTCGCATTCAACGGGGAGACAGTTTAGAAGTCACCAATGCATTCTAGAAACGATGTGATGCGATCTTTTGACCCCTGCATTTATCAAAGACATGCAGCCACATTTTCTCTTAGGTACGTAAAATACGCAGTGTCAGTAAGGGCACGTGGGACAAGGAATTTGCTCACAGTGCATGTAGGAGCGATTGCAGAACACGAAGACAAATGTAAGAGATTGCGTATCCTCTGCTTTGGGAGAGGCAATGCCTGAAACCTATGAAGTGGCCTGCATCTCCACTAGTTACCACTCGATTTTTTACACACAACTTCACTGTGTGAAAGAAAAGTCCTTGTGTCGATTAACAAATCCTTAAGACGTCTATCTTCGTAACACAAACCAACGGTCAGTTCCTGGTTGAATATTATCTGGTGATTTTGCATCTGACGGCAGTGCAGAACCACACATTTTTAAGAGCATCAGAAACAAACATAATCACAGTCACCGTGCACACTTCTAGAAGAGAAAAAATCACTGAACATGAGGTCCTAATTTAGGCAATTACTTATCCATTTACAACACCGTTTGGCCATTTATCACACCTCTTACGGCCAACAACGAGTTCAGTTTGTTTGTTATTATTAATAATAATGTCAACCGTTTGCGAAACTTTCATTGAAAGGTAATCCTGATTGGTCTCGTCGCTGTTGAACAGGTCACTAATACCCGATCAATAATGCCCGAAATCAAATTTAGAGTGGGAAATTTTGTCACCCCAGGGACAACTTCCGGTTAATCTGCGTGCACGAAGCTGTATTCCATTCTTGATTGTTATCGCAGTAAATTGCGTGTTGACGGACTCACTATGATCATTTTAATATTTCACATCATATCATGCGCTCTCACTCGATCATCCTGCCGGTCTATAAATGACAGATATTTCCTTTTGTTCGGGTAATATCATTGGTTCTTCTGACTCCGTTTGTTTTCATCTTACTCGTGCGCTAGTGTGTTATGGGAAAGGAAAGCGCCACCCAAGCAACAAACGCTGGCGCGTGCAGCACGGATGTCAGCTGTGTTCTGCATACCCGTTGTATGGTTATTGCGTAGACTAGTCACATTTTTGCTGCAAAAATTGTGCGGAAAGTTTGTATATACACAGAGTGTGCTAGTATATCTTTAGGACAAGATATCCTTTGCTGTTAATATACGGGCGGCGGCTTGGCCTTCCTCGAACGGCTCGAACACGGCAAAATCGAGTGGGTACTATAGAGCGGTAGTAGCATTTTTCTGTTGTTTCTTTGCATTTGCTCAAGCGAGCCACTAGACGAGGTTAAAGATTTGAAGAGGCCAAAGAAGGGTTGGCATGAAAATATGGCAGAGAGTGAGGCTAACAGTGTGCAATATGTCCAAGCTAAAGGTTTAAGCGAGCAGACGAAAAAATGAGTAAAGGTGTGAAGCCGAGTGGGCGATTTCGCGGTACCATTTGACG
The DNA here is from genome assembly GCA_008360955.1 of Fasciolopsis buskii. Classification (NCBI taxonomy): domain Eukaryota; kingdom Metazoa; phylum Platyhelminthes; class Trematoda; order Plagiorchiida; family Fasciolidae; genus Fasciolopsis; species Fasciolopsis buskii. The sequence continues at coordinate 182,057 of LUCM01005756.1, forward strand.
GTTTCTACTCAGTCTTGGAGGGAATCCGATGGCGCACTATGAAAAATAACGGATGAAACTAGGCAGAAAGTTGCACTCCGGGCGGAGGAACACACCTATGCTCACATGTATAAATATTTGCAAACTGCTACATGTACATTAATAATATAGCCACAGACAGTTTCCATTGTCCACATATTCCTGTTTCCCAATTTATTGTGTATCCTTGAACAACCTCAGTTAAGCAGACTGAAGGAAAATTTATAAATGTATAAGTGCAGAAGTTATTGTAAAATATTTTCAAAAGCCCTGATTATAACCGGCGCACTAAAGTGTTTTCTAATATGTTTACCACTGGCTTCGAATAGTTCCAGATGCCAGGTGGTTGCAATTTTTTATTTTGTTTTGTCCTAATTTCAGAAAGGAATTGCTTCATTGTTCCTGGATGGATGTCCCGTTTTTCTCCAAAATGGATTTCCTCGCGGCCGTTACGATTTCTCCAAGGAGCCTGTTCCGAATTATTGTCACCATAAGGTGAGGGGGCCGGCTTTGAGATATCCGGAAATTAGGTACAAAGATACTTATCTAGTGTTCATTTAGTCACTTTGGAGGATGCAGATGTCAAAGTATTTATTTACTTTTCCTTATATTGATGTGTTACATCAGGATGGAATCACTTCAGGTTCATCCCACGACAGGAGAGTAGTGGTTAGGTTCTTATGGATGGAACGGGTAAAGCGTGTGATTGGATCCCCAGACAATCTCGCTGGAGGCCACCTGAGCGCTTATAATGCTTTCGGATTTCTAACGGGGCCCGGTTGATTTATCCAACTCCTGCATTCTAGGGGAGGCAGATTAAAATTTCGGTGTACCTTAAGAAAGTTGGTTTAAGTCTGAAAGCCAAAGGGCTCCTTGCCGGGACTCCGATGATGATAGGAGAAAAATGGTTAACATCAAGTCAGAAACATAATAGTTCGTGGTGATCCACTCTGGCCAGGGTAGCATCTCCGTTGTTGGGGAACTTGTGTTGATCTGCTTTGCTCGGGGTCATACGACGCATTTGTCGTCATTGCTAGGAATGCTGCAATTTTCAGAAAATGGCTTGGCCTTTACTTCGACTGTCTGTAAAATTTCCGGATTTTGGATCCCAGATCGTTGCTTCCTTCCCAAGCATGGCATTCCTGGTGGCAGGCTCTTCAGAACGCCGTAGATGCCCACTAAAAGAGAAGTCAGCCCAACATCAGGACTCAAGGTACTCCCACATTGACTGGCATCGATTTAGAGGGGGCGCTCCCTAGATTCACCGTAAAAATTCGGGCTGTTCGTGAGTCGCGCAAAAATTATGGCATGGGACCCTGAGCACAAAACCTTTGAGGCGGCAGAAAGGGGGAATATGGGGAACCCTGTCGAAGGACTTTGCGCTGTGGATGAAGATGGTGCATAAAATCAGGCCATCTTCCTTAACGTTGGTCTGGATGTCCATAGCGGTTACCACATATGAGGTGTATTTAATGTTACAAACGCGGCCATTTAGGAAACGGTCTAAGAAATTGTTTGAACTCAGAGGTTGCAGCGAAACGTCTTTCAGAAGACGTCCAGTCACCTTGCTATTCACGCAGACGAATAGCGGATACTGGGTTTCCGCAGCAAAGTAGGTAGGAACTGCAAAACTAAACTGGAAGCGATGAAAGCCAATTCTTAAATGCATCATCGCGGGAGCTATGGGTGCTTAGCAGACGTAACGCCCAGAATTTCGATTATTAGTCCGGATGAAGTTGATAGCGATTCACAGTACGATTTGTTCAAAAGTAGACCTCCAGCAAATTTGATAGCCCCTTGATACCTCAGGAAAACGCGTAGCTCAATTTGATATGGAACCCGAGGATTATCAACATTGCTGCGTAAATTCTGTAGTACTGCACTTCAGTTAGAAATTATGTACACATCAACTATAACTTTGATATTGAGCCCCAGTCAATAACCAGCCAAAACTTGGCCACAAACAGGAAAATAGCGTGCATAAAAGTGAACGCCCAGTGAAAGAGAATAAATAGAAATTATGTGCCCCGCGTTTCACAAAATACAAGAGATTCTGCACACCTGATCATGTCCAGCAAACACTTACCTCCAAGTGACAAAAAATCAAAGCAAACGAACAAAACCTTTACAGTCGATCAATGTAAGCGATAAAACATAAATGGATTGCAAAAAGCAAGCCACTCCTAGCGAAATGACTCGTGATTGCACGAAATATCTGTAAAATAGTCTCGAATAAACGGCGCAGCGCCGAAACAACGAAGAGCGGATACATCGAGCCGAAAGCAGGCAAAACCATCGTCAGTACAGGAACGTTGGACAGGAATTACTTGGCAACGGGAGAGGAACGAAAAGGTGAAAGGAAATTTCAACTAACCCAGATGTTACACGCAAGACCCTTTGCAGTCATTAACGTCATGTTTTGGCAAAGTTGAAGCTGGGCGACCAGAGTGATCTGCTGCTATCAGAATGACAAGAGGTGGTTTGTTTCCGGTTTTTTTAGCTAGACACCATGAACGGAACCTGGAACTCGTGATTCCCAGTCGGGGCCCGCAGTGTGGATAGACTTCTCGGAACTCCATCGGCGGGAGCCAAAACATGTCGTGTTGAAAGGGATCTAAAGGGATTGGTGGATATTCTGGAGTGAGCTGAAGCTGGCGATTGCCATTAGGCGAAAGCAAAATTTTTTGTCACAAAGCACCAAATGGTTCGCAATGTGACGGATCTTTGGAATGTTGGCTATAATGGCCGTTAGCGAATGTGAAGGAGCCTAAGGGATAGCTACCAATTCGCGGCAAGAATGGTAATGGAGCGGACCAGTGGTGGTCAACGGTAGGCCAACAGACTAAGAAGGTTTGAGCTATTCAATGCTGAAGGTCAGTTTTCTTCGGCCACTGTAAAAACATCCCAGTCACTGTAAGAAGACCTATGGTAGAGGACCTGACCCGGAAAGATGTGTAGAAACTTGGTCTATCTTCCTAGAAAAGGACGTCTATTGCTTTGAAGAGGTGAAGCCATCAGCAGTTGGTAAGTAATAACGGAATAATTCTGTGGCTCAGATTTTTCTTCTGGGGAGAAGCAGATGCCGCGGTGATTTAATGGGATATTTAGCATTTCAACCCATTGCCAGGACTTGGCCACAAGAGGCTGAGGCAGGACAGCACAAAATTAACCACGTGGTCATGAGATAAAGTGTAGAAGGTCATCATTTAGACTGACGCATCGAAAGCAGCCGGGCCTGATGAGGCACACCCGGCGACAGTAAAGCCGCTGGCGGAGGTCGTGCTGAAAACTTTCACCCAGCACTGCACAGATGCATTCGCTGGATGGAAGGGGCGCCTCCGCGACTGTATTGACGTCCGACGGCGAATTCATTATACCCTGTTGCAATAAAGCAGGATACGAGACAAATGTACGCTAGTCTATAGATCAGCGCGAGCATTGATAACATCCGTCATGCTGAAACCTCTTGAAAGATTTCTTCGCGATGGCATAGTCCCAAAGTAAACATTAGAGGCAAACAAGTCGGTGTATAGAGTCATGGCAGCACGGTTTTTGGCACAAACGTTCCTGTTTGGCCAACTTGATAAGCTTCCTGGGCGAATCAACAGGTGGGACTAACAGGGGAGAACGAGTAAAAGCCTGTTATCCGGACTTTCAGGAGGCCTTTGGCTTTCCAATTGATCCATCAGGTTCTCTGACCAGAGAAGTTGAAGGTATAACTCCTTTCAGATGGATTTGCTAAGTGCTTGAACATCTGGATGTCACGAAAGTCTGAAAGGCTGGAAATCCTTCTAAGTGATGAGCAAGGGGTGTCAAATTAGAAAAAGACTGCTCAACAAAAGCGGGATGCACCTCCAGGAGTCGTGTTATTTATGGTGATTGCTTCCTTCAAGATGTAGTCGGTGCGACATGGGCCAATGGGGTTAAGAATAGATCCGCGAGTTCTTTGTTTGACTGATCGGCGCCCGCACTTTTACGGGACATCTCACTATGGTAGTCGCTGTTTTTTAACTGGAAGCTGGTTGCTGGATCTCCTTCCTCCAAGGAGCTCTGAGCAGCTCTTGGATACTGGACGATGGTTCGACACGACAGGAAGAGTGGAAAATTGCCCCCTTTCAGTTTCCTACAGGGATCGTAATACATCTTCACTTGAGATGCTTTCCTCTTGACCATCTCCTCAGCCTCACAGTTCACACGCTGTTCTCTGCAAACACAGTTAGCCATGCATTATCCGGTCTCCCAGCACCAGTTCAGTTAAAATACTGTGAGGTGCGCAAACCACTGTGTAAAAGCACGTTGATAGCCTTTCCGCATTTTTACTTATCCTTTTACCCAACTAAATGGCCTCCTGCAGGCCTGGGACCACAGTATCCAAAGTGCGCTCCTACGACAAACAGCTTTGAACTGTTGGCAGAAACGGTTAGGGCATCCTAGATCCTACGGTTCTCTTTAGTTGGCGTGGAGCAGCACCCATTGTCGTAGCCCTCTGATCGTTTTCTGACGTTGCACACCAGGTTTGAATCTACACTCACTACTATCCCGAGGTCCTTTGGCTTACTGTTTGCTCTATCGCGACTTGATGCCCTGGTGGATCCACGTGGTCAGCAGGCTTTGCTTCTTCTTCGATGAGCCGATGGCAATTGTTCAAATTCAACGAAAGAACCCATTTTGCCATCCATTGGTAAACTTTATCCAGGTCCCCCTGGTTAGCCTCTCTGTTTGCTGTCCCTAAAAGTTTGGGGCCGTCAGCAAACAAAAAACGCGGATTTTTCCAACCTTTGGCCATGTCGCTGACATACATCTGAAGGAGCAATGACCATAAAACAGACTCCTGAGGCATCCCGCTTTGTAGCAGTCCTCTTTCTAATTGACACCCCTTTGGCTCTCATCGTGAAGGATCTAGCCTTCAGACTTTGTGCCATCCAGATGTTCCCCTTAACATCCATCCTGAAAGCCTTCACTCTCTGGTCAGGAAACCCGTGGTTCACGGAATCAAGGGCCTATCCCATGACCACGTGGGAGAGTCACTTTTTCATCTGTCATTGCTCCGTCCGGCATCTCCGCCTAAACGATGACGTGGTTTAGCGTTCTTCCGTGTCCCTGTGTGCCGCCTGTATGCTACCTGGAAGAATTTCAACAGACCGTCTGCTTTTTCCTGACTGTGTTTGACCTGTTGAGTTAGGCCTATACGAGATAGATTTTCAATCGGAGAGCATACCACTAAAAGAATTCTAGACACTGGAATGGGCTAGGCCAAAACGTGTCTTTTGAAAAATGTAATGAACCAAAACCCATATTGGGTCGCGCGAAAACTGATAAGAACAGAAAACGCGGGTGGTTTCGGCTTCCCTCCGCGATGCAATGACTAGTCGGTTCGGGGGGGTTTTGTTGTTGGGTGAGTACTTAGGGTTGCTTAATGACATAACCAACAACACACGCAATCCTGACAATAAAGTTTCACCATATTTCTGGCATGTCTCAGAATGAATCGCATGCCGATCTTTTCGCTACATGTCAACTCTCATTCAAGAATGGAAGATTTATTTTGGACTATCATTACTGCAACGTGGAGCTGATTATCATCGGGTTTTCCCGCAGTGTTTTCTGAGGCGATTGGGTCAGTGAATCACCGATGGGGGATACTTAATAGCGGCACCAAATGCCTTTTGTGTCGAAGTCTTCTCTCCCATTATTCTTAGGCGGGTTAAACATGCGAGGGTAGTCCCGATTCTTTCGAATTATCCGATGGTGCTCGCATTGATTCATGCAATTTAATAAACAAAATAGTTTGGAAGTTTTCGTATGGAAGTCGTTTCCGGGCCATTATTTTTTTCAAGATTGAGCTTCAAATGTTTTAAGCCACTTTTGTTGAAGTGCTGACCGCTATATAGCTTTGTTCCTAATAATAGACCTAAAGTTGGAAAATGCGCGATTGTTTCCTGTTGGCTTTCGAAAAGTTGTTCAAATGCTTTTTTCAGGCGTGAGAAGCAAAAGGTAATCTTCATATTACGAATCAATATTCCGCGGTTTAAAATTACCTATTTGACTTTATAAAGCAAACGATTTTTGGGGTTTAAAAATTTAATCATTTTTTCTGTTCAGTGGGGTCCCAAAATTACGCCAGTTTGTTTCAAGTGGACCCACATTGGGACCTTCTTGCTGTTCGCTTGCTGATTTGATAGCAAATTTGGTGCTTCTATAAAATCAGCTAATCCCTAGTTAGTCCCACATAGTCCTGCTCACTTACACGTTTCACGCATTGTTTTGGTAACACTTTCCCATGGAATTCAGAGTAGTCTCTGATGGACGTTCCGCTGACCCATCAGTTCTGTCTCTGAGAGGTCAGTCATTGTTCCAGAGCTCAGTGTGAGGCATATGACAGCTGGACTAAGTGGAATGCCGGCACCCTCCTTCAAGGATGGTGGCGAAGTAGTAACGTCGGAGTTAAAAAAACTGGGATCAATTTCTGCGCAAGAACAGATCCCCCAAAATTTCTGCGAATCAGCGATTGGATCGGTTTACAATAAATTTGATAAATCCTAATGTGAAAACCACAGACGAATTGGTTTGGCAAGCATCAAATCCAAACTGGTCCGGGCGTTATTCTCCGCCGATTATCTAGTATTCGCGAAAAGCGTATCGGTGAGGATCAAGCCCGTTTCCATTTCGTTCGGAGTTGTATTGACCAAGTTTTCACGTTGCAGTAGATATTGGAGCATAGACACATATTCCGTTTACCCACGTTTTCTGCCTTTCTTGACGTGAAAACCGCCCGACCCAGTCGATTCTGCAGTTCTCTGACTTTGTTCCTCATTGAAGGGTGTATAGGAGACGTTCGATGTGCGATCCCAAACGTGTCTTCCCTGTGACTCCGGTTGTCGAAACGATTGGCTAAGCCCCTCAGTTGATAGGATAGAGAGGACTTGAGCCGACAATCGGATGGGAGAATTGCATTGCATATATTGTGGCGTCGGCGTAGCACCGATACGACAATACGCAAATTGCAAGCCACAATGGAGAGGTACCGAGTAGTTGAAGCGATTCAAAAGCGAAGACTCTGGAAAGCGACAAATCTAGTGTATGGTAAAACAACCGCAACTGAACAAATGTCACAAGATTGATATTAAGCGTCAAAGATCTTGTTGAAAATGGTATCCGGAAATAGTCGATTTTCTCCCAAAGATGTGTAGCACTAAAGAAGCCCCAGCTAGGAAGCTGAAGATGCTCTCGATAAATGCGTGAATTAATGGTTAAGGTGTCCTACAGTTTGCGCTCAGTTTGGTGTGAGCATATGTACACGTGCCATGTAGTCGTGTGTAGACGTTCTGTAGGACGGGTCATTGGCACGCAGGAACCGTGAAATGGCCGGGCGTGAATCATATTCGTTGCCAGCGTCTGGTTACGAGGACTATCATCTAGGTGATACCACACCCCTTGGATATCAATCTTATAGAAGCGTGCAACCCTGGGGAAAATGCAGCGGTCAGTGAGGCTTGCCTTGCTGTTTGACGCTGAACTATGATAATGATAGTGATACCACACTGGCACGGTCCAGATGTCGAGAAGCGGTTAACGACCAAAAAGACCGAAAGCTAAAGTGTAACTCCGAAGCAGAACGTGGGAGACCACCAAGGCGGGCCCCAAAACGATAGAGTAAAAATCTCGGATTTCCTGTGACCAACGAACCAATCGATTGATCGAGTCCATGTAAACGAGGAGAGGCGAGAACCAGTGTAGCGGCTGGAACATTTAGCGTATGTACAGTAATAAAGTGAAATATATAATTCATGTTGCAGATATGAACCCGTGTTATTACTGCGTATGGTCGAAAGATCGTGTTTGCCTCAGTCACGAAAACGTGCTGGACAAACAACCTTCCGAGCAGAACGTAAGAGTGAAGTCTGATTCGCGAGGAGCTTTGTTGCAGTGTACTACTTACTTGAATGTGGGGCAGCGAACTCGTTCGGGGACGTAGCAGAATCAATCGACTTCTGGCTTGGACGTGAGACGATAGCCCCAATCGGAGCCGTAGCAGTGCCAACTAGTTGCTGCTCTGGACTTGAGACATTGACTTCATTGGAAGTCGCAGCAAACAGATAGTTGAAGGCCATGGCGTGATTCGGTGTCTTCAGAAGGCCTTTCAGGGTTAACACCAAATCTCGAACTGTTAGGCAACACGGTATGAGTCTTTGAGAAGATCCCTGTTAACTCTATCGACGCAGCCGAGTCGGTCAACCTTGAAGGTCTGATCGTGGCGGGAAATCACGCGAAATGGATCTTTGTAATGTTGTTTTAGCGGTTCGCGCACCGAATCAACACGGATAAATGCATGCGACCAGGTATCGAGTTCGGTCGGAGGGAATAACTTTCGTTGCTGTAGACGGACTTGCACCGGAGATAGATTCCGCATGCACATAGACGGGCTAGCGGCGTATGCCTGTTTCTGTGTCTGACTTTACGTGGACAATAACGGGAAGACTTAACGTTCGGTGCGTAAGTTAGTGATTTGTGGTCAGTGAACAATGAAACAACTACCTTCGACAGCATGGGGAAAGTGTTTGGTAGCATTGTATGCTGCCGACAGTTCCCGACCAAACACGTTGGAACTAGGACGTCGAGCAAAAAAACCCTAATGGCTCCCAGGTGTCAGAAACAAACCGCTGCAGGACCGCTCCGATAGCATAATCCGAGGCATCTACCGCTAGACTAATCGTGGCAAACGGATTCGGGTGTGCCAGGAGCGTGCTACTAATTAATGCCGTTTTGATTTCCGAAAACGTTACTCGTGTGGTATCCGTAAGTTCCAGCTTACGGGGATCACCAAGAAATACGTCGATTATTGGCATTCAGCCGTGGGGAAACAAAACGACGATAGAAGTTTAATAGCCCAGGAAATCCTTTAAGCTCCTTGATTGCGGACGGCATTGTATAATCGAGAATTGTGCATACTTAATCGTCACTAGGTTTAATGCCCTCTCGGATGGGTTCGTGGTCGGGGCAGGTCAGTTCCGTTTCGCCGAGCTGACACTTAGCGAAACTGACCACCATTCGATTATCGGACAGACGTTGGAACAGTAGAGTCAAGTGTTGGATATGTTCATCTACGTTCGGTGGTGCGATTAATAAATCAACCATATAGGCGTCGACAAAATCCACGTTTTGTATGGGGCTGTCGATATTCCTCCGCAATATCTGCGCAGCACTGCGCAACCCAAGAGGCATACGCAGGGATTCAAACAGACCAAAGGGTGTCGTGACGGCGGTTTTCTCAACGTCTCCAGTGGCGATCGGTATCTGGTGAAATGCTCGTACCAAATCATGTCGTGAAGTGACGCCGTGACTTTATATATATGGGGTATCGAGTAACTATCGAAACGGGTAGGCGCGTTGAGTCCACGATAATCGCCAGCTGACGCCATCTGTCTTTGAAACTGTGTGGCGACGAGGCCCAAGGAGTTTGAGGAGGGCGAACAATGTCAATAATAAATATAGTGTCGAACTCATTTTTAGCGAATGCTAGTTTGCCCGACGCCGGTCGGTGAGGCCGAGAAATGACTGATGATCCGCTAGTGACAATGTGGTGCGCCACACGATGAGTCACCGAATTTATCCCTTGGAGCGGCTTAGTCAGTAAGGGGAGCTTGAAACTTATTGTTGAAAATCATCCGGAATATCATAAAATATACCAGTGATTCGGTGTGCATCTATGCGGGTTTCGAAACCCGTGAGTTTAGTGTCCAACGAGGGACCAGTCAACTGCAGCCTACTTGAATCAACGAATGATTCGTAGGGCTACAGAAAATTGATTCCCAGTATACCTGTGGGGACGTCAGCAAGTGCGAACGTTCACAGATATCGTTGTCGTGATCCTAGTTTAACCTCTAGTTGTCTCGTGCCTGTCACAACGAGACTACACCTTGACGTGGTGTAACGGCTTGCGTGCCTCCATGATCCAACGAGCTATACAGGATGGCTTATCGCAAGCCGAAGATCCAATCATGCCTGGAAGGTCAATGGGTAGAGGCCCGACGAAGTAGTCTCCTGGTCCTCCAAGTTGGGGGTTGATCTGAGTTAGCAGCTCAGTCGTAAAAACGAGTGGAAGAATAATTGATCCAAGTAGATGGGCGCCCACTCAGCTGTACACCGCTGCCTTGCGGTCAGGTTCTTGTCATAACCAAAGGCTTTGGTTGAGAACCCTAATGGTTCTTCTGTTTAGCGGCTGGACTCCCTAGCAGTACCCGTCCATTATTCCCCATAAGTTACACGCCTACAAATAATTCCATACTGCATCGATCGTCGCGCAGGATAATCAGGACCGCGCTGCCCATTGCATCGAGCGGGGTGGGTAGTGATAAGTATGCTACTACTCAGAGTTCCCTCTCTTTGATTCAACCTGTTTCTTCTGTCTCCAACCCAATCTGTTTGCCCCTTCTGCCTACCCATAGTATCTCCATTGATAACACGCCCGATACTCGCAACGGTTTATTGTCAAGTAGTGTAGTAGGTGGTTTTCAGTCTGTTGGCTCACATTTTCTCAAGCCTCGTTAGCCTCTGAATCTGGGTTCCTTCATTGTGCGCACTTTAATGCAGGCTGACCAACAGGCGTATTTGGCTCTGACAGTGGACTCACTTTCGATTGATGTCTGCTGTGTTAGTGAAACACGAATTCATGATTCGAGTAGAGTAGAGTAATTCAGCTAACTGCGCCAAACGTCTCGTCAAGATATTTTCTTCGCGCTTCAGGAGACGAA
>LUCM01005758.1:9232-23849 GCA_008360955.1 Fasciolopsis buskii
GCCCCACCCACTAACACTGTTGTGGTAAACAGCACTTTACATCCTACGTTCACGTGCACCATTTTGTACTGGCTTCTTCGTGCTAATTCCCAAAATTCTTCTGCCAAATCCATGCAAATTGGAATCACGAATGGACGCTATTTTTATTGACGTATTATGTGAACTGACGTTCGCACTGCATCTTGACATCGGAAAACAGCTAAGGACCTTCATTTGTTATTAACCTCTGTTCTGGTCAACGAAATTTGGCAACAGACCGGTGCTCCTGGCAATAGCTCTCCACCCGAATAAACCAGAAGTTGCCTCACTTGCTTCCGGTTCTTTTTCTTCTTTTCCAACCCCGCCTTCCTCTCTGGACCAAGCTGAAAATCATGAACTCAAAATTGCTCAAAAAAACCTTATATATTAGTCTTACGATTGCAAGCTTCCGATCTCGTGTCGCCGCTTTCCTTGCTCAACGGACTATGCTTGCAGATTATTCGCGTTTCATACTGCCTCATTTAATATCCAGTCTGGTTTTCACTCACCCCCCGTTCTGTTATTACATCCATATTGATCCTCATCTCCACCATACAACTCCCTTAATTTTTGAGGCTCCCAGCCAACATGCGGCGGCAGCCATTGCCCTCCAGCCATATTTTGCGCCCGCGATGCGCACCTTTGATGCATTCAAACAGCATTACTCGCAGTGCAGGACAGGCAATCAGCCACAAAAAATCTTGGCGAATCGTCCTCTAGCTTTGATTTAAAACTAGAAACCCCGTGCTGAGGAAATCACATTGCCTGTTATGATCTTGTGAGCGAAACCACATTGCATTATATGTTCGGTCTGATTTCCGCGTCTGCTCTGTGCTTTCTTTGCACAATTTTGAACTTGTCTTGCGCATAGCTCTCGTATTTAGAGAAATATATAAAGCAAACAAATTTTTCAAATTACTTAAGGTTGCTCCCACTCCATCTCCTTTCGATTTATATTGTTCGTATTTCCTGTGCATCAGTCCTGTAAAGACTTGGTCTTGCCTTGTGCATGCTTCTCTCAGATCAAGAAATATATTATTATCAGCCTCAGAAAACCTTGGAGAAAGATCATCTGGTTTGATTTAAAAGCTGGAAAGCTCGTGTTTGGCCTATCACATTGCAGGTCATGTTCAAGAAAGCACAGCTACATTGCATATTTGCCTCTGGTTTTGTTTTCCGTGTCTCTACAGTGCCATCCTTGTATAAATTTTATCTCACCTTGTGCATGCCTCTTCTATATCGAGAAATATACACTACATTATTTTTACACCACCGCCTAAATCTCGCTGCAGCAGGGCGCTTTTTTGACTCGCTGACCAAAGAAGACCACAAACACATTGCGAATGCCACGAACACCTTTGTCTTTACTATATACGCCCCGCCCATTGCCAATCGTCCATGTTGCCATAACAAAAACGTGTTATGAACCGCCCCCTTTGCCTCTGGTTTGGGCCAAGGAAAAATCCCACAGAATATCTGTTCAATCCTATTCCAGTTTCGTAATGAACTACCAGCCAAGGAGTTTGTAAGTGGCAAGGCAACCATTGCCAATTGCGCGCCTTATAAAAATATTGAGATCGGTATTGATAAAACCCCATTCCCGAGGGTCATACTGCGGTCCAGTAACATTATTACGAATTTGCAGGTCGACGAGGTTTCGGTTGCCATGGCCACCCCTCCGCAGAAATGTGAACTGCCCGTGCATGGCCGGCGCGGCAGACTGAACCCGGATCTTACTGTGTTGACATCAAACAAGCTGCCGTTTCCCTGCGATAGACTCCACTGCCCATTCGCCAATATCCAGCGCCAGGTAATCACTACCGGGGCCTATCTGGAAACGTTGGTTTTTCAGCAGCCCACAAAATCTGCATCTCTAGGCAGTCCGCACAATCAACGTTTTCCGTACGTAAGTCGCTCAACTCCCTGTACAAACCCTTCGCCCCACAAAACTATTACTGGTCCGTTTGATAATAAGCACACTAGTGACAGCGGCACCCCTTCACGACATATACCCGCTGCGACACCCGTAAGTTCAAGGCTTCATCTCCGGTGGTCGTTGCCAAAACCGGCAGATTTGTATGAAATTCAATCACATATGCCAGCCCAACTACGCCGTAAATTGCACATCTAAATTTTCCACATGTAGAGCTCCGAGCTAGAAGCACGGGCGGTGTAACCACACAAGCGATCGACGTCTCATCGATGCCTGAGTATGCCAATAACCTTAACCACCTGGCATAGGCCTCATCCCAGATGCGTCTTTAAATAGTTTCTCCTCCTTCTCCAAAACAACAGAACGATATGCAGCCCAGGTCATTCAAAACCCGTAGAAGCCGCACTGTAGTCACCAATCCGATGAACCACACAGATCCGCACATCATTGGACACTCGTATTCTAGCGAGCCAACCTACCTATACACCACGGCCGTCTGACGCTCTCGGTACATCGAATTTGAGCAAGCCTTCTCGACATAAGCCTTGTCAAGTTGGAGACCTATCGAACACACGGCCGCCACCCAACCGTCACTTACAATCACCCCCAAGTGATTTGTCCATTGTACTCACGCCTCAGCCCTCATTCGGAACCCCGATTGCTAACTAACAATACCATAACAGAGCCCCTCCACTTTTAGAGCCTAATACTTGTCCAAAAATTCGACCCGCCTACTGGGCCATCTTATTCGGATACATTCTCGCCACTCTAATGCTCTTTGCCCAATCGTGCATCCCCAAGCCTGCACACCAACTGCATTTGTCCACGAATAATTGCAAAATTTAGTTTTGCTTCCCTCACGCCACCTGGCTAACTCCGGATAGCGCCATTTTGTCCTCTTTTCCACAACTTATAATGAGCGCCCTTTCTCAACTTCCCCTTGTATAGCTCAGACTCCAACTGCACCTCCTAACAAGCGTCGTACTCCTCGAAGTGGTTTTTCCCCAAAAGATTCTCCTGAGCATGCTATCCGGCCATTTCTTCGGTATTATCCCCGTCACCTCCTAGATCGCCATTTCCGCATTGACAATGTCATCAATCCACCGTCGTAACCCGCAACACTTCCAAAGATGCCATACTGCCATACGGAAACCCTCAGAAGCCAAACATTTTCTATTTTCTTACGTTTTGATTCACCTTGAAATCTCATGGTAAATGGTGTTCCAAGTGGCTTATAGCGTTCACTGCTGACAAGAAAACTCCAAAAGCACGAATACCGTGCTCTCGAGATGCTTTTCCATAAATGGCCCACATATTTCTGCGACATAAACAGTTAAGGCCTTAGGGCCCATTAACTTCCGTGAGCAAGCCCAGCACCAAACCGCTGCCTTTAAAAGAACCGCTACAATGATCTTAAGGGCATTCCGCCCTCAGGATTGCAGGTTAAGCTTGGTGGATCGCCTCGAATATTGGCAGATAATCTTCACGCATCCACGTTAGGTTGATCGAATCGCAATGAAGAAGGCGCATCAGGCGTCTACCATCATTCTCCCTGGCTCATGCCCCGGCTAGGATGCAGAGCCAGATGAGAGCTCCTTGATCCTAAACCACTATGCCCTCGTCGTGTCAAATTAAGCCTAACCTCGTTCTCTAATCTTTACCACAATATCGCACATTCTGCTACAACCGTCATACATGACGCCGTTAGTACTCCACAAACACTTCGTAGCAGATAGCGCGCGTCAAAATAGCCTGGTTGGGCTATCATCCAGGCGAAATACTTAACAGTTGATTACTATGGAACAAACCTCCTAGTTCGCTGAAGTCGTGCCCAAATTTGCATTTCAGCCGGAAAGGCTACTAGATCTCCATCACCCAATTAATCCGACACGAGCCAACATTATACTTGAAGAGGCCTATGAACTTTGGTTAGAATTCTGTGTTTTTATTGAGTTCCGAGCTCGCACGGGCGACTCCAACTCTACTAGCTTTTCGGTCCTGCTAGGAAGACGCCAGCCAGATCTGGCACTGGAATACCACTCCGTTCAATGCAAGGATAACCCATACTACGTCGCTGACCGCCATGGATTCACCTACGTTGATGGACCTTCACCGGTGGCTAAAGGCACAGCTGTCACTGCCGCTGGAATAGCGTGAATAGCCCCTAAACTTCCCAATCCTCACTGCCGGCGAGGGCCAAAATCTTGAATGACAAAAATGAAAGTATAGAGGGTATTCATCAAATCTCATCTCTTAAAATAGCCTGGAACAGTACTGAAAGTATTCCTCCGCCATCTTTGGCATTTTACCGGCGCTTTATTGTTCTTAATTGCGACCGTTTTATCCATCTTGCACAAAGCCCCTTTTGATCTGCTCAACTTCCATCCGGTTATATTAACCCCATTGTTATTCAACTTATCAGCTTCATCTTTTTGTCCATCGCGTAATGCTTTTGACCTCTGGGGGTTCCAGCCGTATTCTTACATCCGCCTTAGCACTTCAGCTATGTTTGCCATTACCGAGGCGCGCATTTGGTACACTTAAACACAAAATGGCCCTCATTCCGCTGCTAACGAACAGTCCAAAAAATGTTGCCCATCCGTGTTAAACGATTACTTTTGTTTTTATTTTTGACTGGCACATATGTCTATTGGTTATTAAATCGCAGAATCTGATTCGTCTGTCGAGTTTGCTACCTGATTAATCCAAGTTAGCACACATCGCCATATCTCTGGTAATTTCTGCTATCCGCGTTTCCGCCGCACCATCTTTGTACTGATTTTGTCTTTCTCAGCTTGATTCTGTCGCAGATCGAGAAATATACATTACGATGATTATTATGAAAGTTTCTTCGCGAATACTCGGATATATGTTCATCGCATTTATGTAACATGCAGCTACGGCCTAAACGCTGGTACTGGGTTACTGTCTATTTTTTGTTTCCTTAGGACCGTTATCACTGACCCCACATGCGGAATGGGTCACGCTCTCTGCACCAGAAAACGAAAAATGTTTTAGAAGCTGTGCCTTGGACATTTTCCAGTTTAACCTTTTTCGTTAATAAACTGACTTACTGGAAATTTCGTTGGCTCTCACGTCCAGCCCGCTACGTCCCCAATTTCTTTAACCAGTTCTTTAGCCACTCGCTCAGCAGGGCGCAAGTGCATAATACCGGCACTCATCTTAGCCAGCCCCATCAAATCTGTGAACTTTATATTGCTGTCAATCTTAAATTTACGCTTCTCAAATAACAGCAGCTATTTACTCTAGCATTTGATGTTTTGTTTTCACTTTCTCCCTTCACTGAATCTGTTATACCCACAAGACAACTAACTTTAAAGGTGGCATCTTAGAGTGAAAATGGTGTTTCGGATGGTGCCCAGCCAATGCTTCTTATCGTGACCGACTATGGCCCTGAAGCTTTACCTCTCCGAAAGCCATCTGTTCGGTATCGTCTTCTCCTCTCGTTCATTTTCCCCCTATCCCGTTTTTGCTGGCAGAGTCTTTGCTCGCCCGAACCCAGAAACCTTAGGAGAACGCAAAGAGAAGCTAATAGAGGGTTTTCCTCGAAAAATGAGGCACCGCATATTTTGGGTTCCTATCGACCACTGCGGAACGGCCTGCCACAAGAAATGGTTAAAACTTTATTCTTAAACGTCTCTAGGGCTAAACCAGAAAAAATATTTCGGCCTCCACCGTTTCCCATGAAGTTGCTCCCCTTTAACTAAATACCCTGAAGAATAATCGATTTGTATTGGTGATTTTTGTTTCCAGATCGCACCCATTTAGGAATAAAACGAAACAAAATATAAGTTGGTTGTCATAGCACGTGACCTAGAATTAACAAAACATTGCTTTAGCCTCTGGTTTTCTAATTAAAGGGCAAAATAAAACGATTCTCTTGAGCTCCACCCTTCGTGTCTGACGTGTACTTTCCTTTATCCATTCCTTATCTGCACACCCCCCAGTGGCATTCCTGGATAATCGGAATTCTTTTTGTACCTGTGAATATTTGCGCTCGGATCTTGATGCTTTAGCTTTTCGTCCAGTTTCTCGGCTTCTTAACACAGGAAAACATCTGAGGATGGATGCTGTATAAGGCGACGCCTCGAATCTGAGTGACACCTCAAACACCTCAGGAAGAATAAAAGATTACTAATGCAAAGGCCATGGCAGGAGTCATTCAGCCGACCCGAATTCATCGTCCACTTTTCTGAGTACACCAGCATGCAGTGTTCTGCAAGACTTAAGCAGGTTAGGGCAGGCTACTTTAGGCCGAAACGTAGCAGATGCAGTAGCTATCTACAAGCGATGACAGAATATACAGGCCCCGGCTCACCGAGATCACTTCTTAAATCGCTTCACGACTAGTATGTTTCCCATTTTTAGCACATAACGCCGTCTCGAACAACATGAATTAAGTTGAGAGACGGAATTTCCCCGAAGAAGCAATTTCATATAAATATACTCATCATGTTCAAGATTCTCAACCGACGAGAAACCAACCTTTGCCTGCCATGACGTCTTACAGTGGCAAGTGCTCTTCCAGAAAACTTTCGTTATTGCTTTCATACCAAGAAAAATTAAATGACTCGGTCTTTTTGCACTGTCTTCAACTTCCACGCAATTTATTGGAACATGGCTCGTTGAGTAGTGCGTCGGGACGGTGCCCCTCTAGAGGGGGAAACTGGTTGAATTTGCAAGACGGGAAAAAGAAAACTTCAGGAGCCGGAAATCAGTAAGTTAGAAGATCCATTTGGCAAACTGACGGAACGGTAGCATAAGATCCTTCGTAATTCCCTAGTTCCTACTTCAATGTGTTTCCTGATTAAATTACAATCGTACCGGATAAAGTAAAAAGTGTGCAAATTTGTTGACCCTTTCACGAGAATAACGTATGGTGCTGCGAAAGCTTGCTTTGCAGCTTTAAATGCCGCATAGTTAACGAGTATATTGCTGTCACCTGCAGGTCCACCCGAGCCGTCAAAAGTGACCCACGTCCCGGTTCAGGTAGGGTGTCATTCGAAGACCGGTGCGGCGCAGCCTCATGTAGGAACATGCTAGATAGCGTTCAGGGATGGTTGCTCACTTAACGGCAAGGATTACATTTCTATGCATCAGAAGAAAACCAAAAAGGGTGCACGCAAATAATAAAAGTTTTTGCTTAAGTGCGTTCAGGCGCAAACACCGTCAAATGTGAGTGAATCATTTTCCTACTACTTTTCTGATTGTCAAATACCCTGGAGTTTTAATTACGGCCTCCGAAGGAGTATTGGAGCATAGAAAATGACGAATAAAGTAGTGTGTAAAGCTGCGCACCTGGTTACACCCATCGTCCTGTTTTCATTTAGTTTGATGTTTATCCTAATGTGCAAGCCTTTGTGGCAAACATGGGACAACATCCTCCCAGAACCTTAGCCAAACATGGTCGTATGCATCACAGCAAAGGACGCTGTACAATCTCCAGCGTTTTTGCTGCTAGTTTTTTCTCCCTTTTCCTCTCTGCATCTGCCAGACATTCCTCCAAGAAGAACTCATCTCACTATCTACGTTTCCACACAACAATTGATGGCAATTTCTAATCCGATGGCAATCACGAAGCGAGCCATTCGGAGCATTGGCAGATTTTGCTTTTCCAACGCAGTGGACTCATGCCATCAAAGGCGATCCAGCTTCGTCATGGACTTCTAAATCCTCATTGACATTTCAGAAAGTTGTCGAAATTCCTCACTATCACCCTAACTTAGATTACGTCCTAAATATTTTGCTCACATACCTGTACATTCCAGTTTACATAATCTTCGAAGTCACATTTTGACAAGACCCCTAGGAAAGCTTATCGAAAACCGAGAAATATACTTATTATTGTTAATATAGTAGGCATATTACTTCCAGGAGTTTTCGCTGCTCTCCCTACTTATTTTGGTGGCACCATGGGTACCCGTTTATTTGTGCTGTTGCTCTTCGCCATCTGGCATAGTTTTGTCAGAATCCTTTTTTCTCACTGCTTGCTCCTACCTTCTATGGTCTTCGGTGGAACTTATTGTGAACTGCCGGTAGTCACGCCGACTGCATGAATTGCGACTGGGGTGTAAACATTTGTGGAGCTAGTAGGTGTATAGAAGATATAAAGCGTGGCTTCCATCGCAAAAGACGCAGACGACGGTAGCATCACTAGTGCTCTGTCTTATCGAAGAAAAATTACGAGCTGCACTTGAAACAGGCAGCCCCGAAATAGGTTTGTGAGTTTGTCGAAAAATGAACAATAACATTTTAGTGGGTCTCCAGGCTCTAAGTACCTACTAGAATAAAGCCAGGCCATGGAAACTTTTCAAAAGAATATTCCAGGGATCGGTGGACCAGAACGGGAAAAAGTTCAAGGGTTCAGAAAAAGGGTCCTGTGGCGGAACGCGGATTTTTCCTCGGGATACTTTAACTGAACGCCGACCGCCAAGCGCGGTCGCCATTTGCCGGTTGCTCACGCACGCTTCGCTCTTACGCTCCTGTCGAAATAAACTCAACCTGCTACCGCTCCCGACTCTTTTTTCTTGTGCCGGTCAAGTGTCAGATTTGCCAGTATTGCAATCGCACCGATCCAAATAGGAGTGACGCACAAGTGGTCACATGTTAGGGGCAAGCAAACGCAATACGAGATTTGCGTTAGGACAATCCGTTCTACAAATTGGCGAGCCCGACGTGATTATGTGGTCTTATGAGTCTCTATTCCCTTCTGCTGACTCCCTGTTCGCCGTGTTTTTTCAGGGGCACGTTATGCCCTTGCCTTCGTTTGTTTCCAACTGTTTTTCGCGTAGATTTTTACCAGCTACATTATCTTATTAAAGGCTTCCGGCATTTTTTATTCAAGTGATTATTTTTCAATATACCGCGCCATTTGCACGGAGAGAAAACGGTCTCCAGACGGAACAGTAGGGTTCAACTCTTCGTGTGCCCTCTTTTACGCCGTCCCATCCCCAACTCTGGTTTGCTTAAGTGGAAATGAAGTTCCATAATTACAAGATAACTAGTGATGTGAGCCTTTTTAGTTGGGCCGCTAGCCATTTTTCTTCAGACGTAACTTTTCAGGGTATGGACGTTATTGTATCTTCGAGCAGTTACGACGCGCTGAGAGAAGCGGTTACATCTCGAATTGCTATCGATGAAGTTCAGCGCATCCGACAGCCGCTTCAAGGGATCGAGCTCGGGAATAAGAAGCCCTTAGAACTACTGCGAGAAATATAGCGTCTCAGAGGCGCAACGTTCTGCGACGACTCGATGTTAATAGAGCTGAGGTCTCAACGGTTCCCACTCCGTCCACCCGATGATTAGTGCTGCCCGTCAGCATTCATCAGAGGAGATTGCCAAAATCACTGACGACATTATGTCACGAAATAGCCTGCGTGTTTCAGCACTGAATTCCTGCTCATCCTTTAGAGCCGCATCTTCATCTTTCCAGGACGAGGATCGCTACAGCGGCTGACAGTCGATAGAGATCGGTTCAACCTGCGCTGCGGCGGGCGCAGCAGCCCCTCTCCCAAGTGGCCCGTTCCTGTCATCCACGGAAGGTTACTGTAAGTACCATAACCGCTTTAGAAGCTCAGCAGAACGGTGTGCCTCCGGTAGCACATTTCCAGGCACGAAACGTGGAAACTAGGTTCCCGGTTCGTGGTCGCGGCACACGACGCCGAGCTAGCTACTAAGTGTCGCCTCCTTGACGTCAAATACTTGACGACTAACGGGTTATTCCTGACGAATACAGATGCCGAGGTTAACATAATCCCCCGCTACCTGAGAAATTTAATCGCTGCACAGGCGGAGACGCTACGGGCTGCGGACGGCACCGGTACCCACACCTATGGACATTACTCCCTTCCCCTCGATCTAGGCCTGAATCGTAAACTTCGTTGGGTGTTTTACGTCGCCTAGGTCCCGTACCACATAATCGGCCTAGACTTCTTCCGGCATTTCGAATTGCTAGTCGACGCGCGGCACAGGAAAATAGTGGACCGTCAAACGTCGCTGACCGTGACCGGAAACAAATCACGCCCTAGTACGCCAAGCCGCAAGCCCAACTGGCTAATTTGCAACTATCAGGGCATACTGCGATACGCCGGCCCAAGTCCTGCTCTCATTATTAAGGTAACCCACCATAAACAGACCACAGGACCCCCAACTTCTAGTCCGCAAAGTCGCCCAGCTCCTGACAAATTCCGTCTGGCCGAAACGGAATTCAACCACATATTATAACTGGGCATTATCCGAACTTCCAGTACTCCTTGGGCTTCTACGCTTCACACGGTCTCTAAGGCCAACGGCGACTGATGACTGTGTGGAGGCTACAGGGCACTGAACAGGGTCGCCGTACCCGATTGGCACCCGATTCCCTACATAGAGGACCGCACTTCGTCGCTATCAGGTTTCAGGATTTTCAGCAGCATAGATTTGGTTCAAGAATACAATCAAATCAACGTAAGAGAGACGGGCATATCATAAACGGCAGTGACCACAACGTTCGGACTGTTCCGGTTCGTAAGGACGCATTTAGGGCTCAGGAATGCGGCTCAAAAGTTCCAAGGGTTTATGTGCGAGGTCACACGCTGTTTAGCTAATGTGTGCAGATCTGGACGATATCCTAGCAGCTGGGCACTCGGAGAATCAACACTCCGCTCACCTACGGGTTCTTTTCGACCACCCCAACAAACATGGAGTAAAGATTAACGCTTTAAAATGTGAGCATCGAAAACCCAGTTTCAAATTCCTAGGGCATATCGTCTCGCCATCGGGTAAAGCTCTCTTGCCAGATAAGGTTACCGCCTCATTCTTATCGGCAGTTACGCAATTTGTCAGACTGGTTAACTTCTATAGGAATTTATTCCTAATGGTGCGGAAGCAATTACCCCTCTCACGGATCTGTTACGGGGCGTTAAGCGACGGTTCGCGTTCCCCGATGCTGTGAAAAGGGCGTTCTTCTCCACTAAGGACAAAAAAGCACTACTAGCAGATCCCGATCCTGCAGCACCCATATCTCTGATAACCGATGCGTCAACCACCGCATTAGGAGCTGTACTTCAGCAGTGCAACGGAGGCTCTTGAAAACTTTTGGCATTCTTTTCCAAGCTGCTGCAGCCGGCAGAGTGTAGATGTAGCACGTTTGGCAGGGAGTTGCTTGCCATCTACTTAGTTGTCGGACACTTTAGGCACGTATTAGAGGGTCGCCCATTCAAGGTGTTCACAGATTACAAACCGCTGGTATATGCGCTGCATTCAGTCCTTGACCGGTACTCGCCACGCGAGATCGCACACCTAGACTTTGTTTCACAGTTCGCTGTGGACATATGACAAATATCTGGGGCAGATAACTCCGCCGCTGATGCAGTTTCTCGTATACGTCGGATTTGTTTGTCTCCACCATCGGGCAGCGACCTCGATGCGATGGCCCAGGTGAAATATCCTGATGCCGACACACTCCGACGAGACAGCTCCTTGAGCTTAGCGATCGTACCTATCTCAGCGTCGCAGAATACAATTCTTTGCGACCCACTTTTCAACGTGGAAGTTTCGTCACTTGTTCCGCACATTTTTTTCTTCTGTATGTCTGCTCATTCGAGGGAGCGGCAGTTCCGTTGGTTGTGTGACTACGGGGGTTGAAGACACGAGCCAACCTCGGTTTATTCATGTCCTGCTATAGTGCGACGCTAGTGCTTACGTCATGTGTGTATATCACCCTAACTCGGCAATACAACAGAAGGTTAATGGGTAGAGGCCTGACGAAGTGGTCTCCTGGTCTTCCCAGTCGGGGGTTGATCTGAGTTAACTCAAACCTATGCTAATTAGCATATCAGTAGGAAAAATCGGTGGAACAATAATTGATCCGAATATATGGGTTTCCACTCAGCTATGCCCTGCTGCCTTGTGTTCAGGTTCCGGTCAGAACTAAAGAAACTTAATCGTTTTTCTACTTGGTGGCTGGACCGTAGCAACACCCTTCCATCGGTCCCTATGAGTTACACACCTACAAAGAATTCCATACTTCATCGGTCGTCGCGCAGGATAATCAGGACGACATTGCCCATTGCACCGAGCGCAGGTGGGGCAAGCAGTGATAAGTATGCTACTGCTCAGAGTTCCCTCTTTTATTAATAAAAAAGACACCGGTTGAATTCAACCTGTTTCTTGTCTCCAACCCTGTCTCTTTGCCCCTTCTGCTTACCAATGTATCTCCATCGATAACACGCCCGATACTCGTAACGGTTTATTGTCAAGTAGTGTAGTAGGTGGTTTTCAGCCTGTTAGCTCACATTTTCTCAAGCCTCGTCAGCCTCTGAATCTCGGTTCCTTCAATGTGCGCACTTTAATGCAGGCTGGTCAACAGGCGTGTTTGGCTCTGACAGTGGACTGACTCACTTTCGATTGATGTCTGTTGCGTGAGTGAAACACGAATTCAGGATTCGCATAGAGTAGAGTAATTCAGCTAACTGCGCCGAACGTCTCGTCAAGATATTTTCTTCGCACTTCAGGAGACGAAGCAGCTCAAGCTGTGGGTCAACGTGGTGTAGGAATAGTCTTGAGTGAGAAGGCTGAAGCAGCCCTTTTAGATTGGATCCCAATCAACAGTCACTTGTGCGCCATGAGACTGCAGGGGTCGGTCGGCGTTCGGAGAGGTAGTTGTGTTGAGCGTAGTTTATTTGTCATTTTGGGTACTTAGTACAGCTATCCTTCCGCATACTGACTGATCCCTGCGCTTAGATAGACTCTCGAGGTCTGTAGCTCGATTTGGCACGTGCTTTGCACCTTCGACGTGCAGAGTGCTGTTACACGACTGGACGACAGCAGTGTACAGTTTGGTGCTGAGCGGAGAGAAAGTATCGAATGTGGACCGTTTCACTTACCTTGATAGCTGCATGTCGAACATTGGTAGCTCGAGCAAGTTGCACTGAACTGAAGCACTTGTGGCATCGGCCTGATATTTCGCTGAAATTGAAAGACCGTGTATTTTGCTGTAGTACGCTCAGTTCTGTTGTTCGGTTGCGAGACATGGAGTATTTGTGGCAGCTGTTCGTCGGTTGGAAGTTCACAGCCACCGATGTCTACGTACCGTCCATACGATTGTATGGTGTGACCGGGTGAGCAATGTGGAGGTCAGAAATCTAGTATTAGGTGCCGGTTGTGGGAATACCTTATCTCAGCGTACGAAATTCAGTAGACTACGCTGGTTGGGTCACGTGTTACGTATGGCGAACACCCGTCTACCAGACTGTCCTATTTTGCGTAAATTCGGCGGAGTGGAAAAAGTCATGTGGAGGTCAGCAGATGACATGGCAACGTGGGATGACGAAATGCAAAACGAACTTAGGTGAAGTAGGTGTGTCATACCTTCGTGGTTGGGGTCCGAAAGACCCGTCAACTAGATGGTTGGAAACACTGAAGGATATGGCAGTGAACTGTAAATAGCGGCAGTCATCATCATCAGCGTTCAGCGTTAAACAGCAAGGCAAGCCTCACCGACCGCTGCCTTTCCCCAAGTGGCGGCCGTGTTCTCCAAGGTAGACAGTGGTTGAAAGAAAGTTCAGGTTGCATATATTTTGTTTATATTTTGCACCAATTTGAATGCATACACTCTGCTGTCTGTATCATGGCGATGGATGGAAACACTGCGTGACAATGTAGATCTCGCAACACATGCTAGTTCGTCTATTCCTCATCCCCATAAAACCGGCCACCATCACCGTCGATGAGTCCTCTGCAGAGTTGGCAGCACCCAGCTGACCAAACCGAGGTAGAGCTTTGACTTAGAGGACCCTGCTCCGAGCCTTTTACCAAATGGTCTAACCCACAAGGCAGCAGGACGATGTAAGTATCACGTAACCCACAGGGGTCCGGTGTCTCATAGCAAACGGTTAGGAATATCTCATCCAATGTACATGCTCTTGCAGTTAGACCTGTGTGCTCTAGGTTCACGGGATAGTTGGAGACAGTATGTGATAGGAGGTAACTGCTGCAGTCATTAGTGTTCTTGCATTTGAAGTGTTTCTGTTTCCTTAGTTTCCTTTTACCCCCATTCCTTGCTCTGAGGTAGCAGCCAGGAGGGGAGACTATCTGTTAAAAGTTAGTGGCAGCACAAACTGAACTGAACTTAGTCTCATCGGCCATTGGGTCGTATTATTCAGAACTCACGTCATCGTCATCATCGTCCAGCGTTAAACAGGAAGGCAAGCCTCGCTGACCGCTGCCTTTTCCCTAGAGTTGCACGTTTCTATAAAAAAGTGAACATCCCAAGGGAACAGGGAGCGGACCTATACGGGCGAGAAAAGATAAGATTGCTGAAATATGCAACATACGGAACACAGTCTAACTGTTACAACGAGACTACTCCGTCACAACGAGACTACACCTTGACGTGGTGTAACGGCTTGCGTGCCTCCATGACCCAACGAGCTATACACGATGGCTTATCTCAAGCCGAAGATCCAATCATGCCTGGAAGGTCAATGGGTAGAGACCTGACGAAGTAGTCTCCTGGTCCTCCAAGTTGAGGGTTGAGCTGAGTTAGAAGCTCAGTCGGAAAAACGAGTGGAAGACTAATTGATCCAAGTAGATGGGCGCCCACCCAGCTATTCCCCGCTGCCTTGCGGTCAGGTTCTTGTCAAAACCAAAGGCTTTGGTTGAGAA
>LUCM01005758.1:27303-40026 GCA_008360955.1 Fasciolopsis buskii
CTGTGTAGGTCCACTCCCTGTTCCCGTTGGATATTCACTCGTTTCATGTTAACGTGTAACTCTGGGGAAGGGCAGCGGTCAGTGAGGCTTGCCTTGCTGTTTAACGCTGAACGATGAATGAATGAATGAATGAATGAATGAAGTCTAACCGATTCGATAGAAAAATGACAACACGGCCGCCACTATTTACAGTTCACTGCCATATCCTTCAGTGTTTCCAACCATCTAGTTGACGGGTCTTTCGGACCCCAACCACGAAGGTATGACACACCTACTTCACCTAAGTTCGTTTTGCATTTCGTCATCCCACGTTGCCATGTCATCTGCTGACCTCCACATGACTTTTTCCACTCCGCCGAATTTACGCAAAATAGGACAGTCTGGTAGACGGGTGTTCGCCATACGTAACACGTGACCCAACCAGCGTAGTCTACTGAATTTCGTACGCTGAGATAAGGTATTCCCACAACCGGCACCTAATACTAGATTTCTGACCTCCACATTGCTCACCCGGTCACACCATACAATCGTATGGACGGTACGTAGACATCGGTGGCTGTGAACTTCCAACCGACGAACAGCTGCCACAAATACTCCATGTCTCGCAACCGAACAACAGAACTGAGAGTTTTGCGCGCAGTACACTCTTTGCCACATTCAGATTGGTTACACGAGAATCCCTGAGTTGGACAAGCATACACTGTTACGAGACTGACCATTCAATAAATGTCATTTTTATTCATGCCGAGGCGTGATATATTTGAGTGTAGAGCATCCGTGACCATAGCTTCCCGTTTGCTGCACCGAAAACATTGCACCAACCTAGCCGGCAACGGGTGTCTCAAGCTCTACTCGCTTTGAACGCCTCACGAAATGCTCCCGAATGACTGGGGTTCCAAATAACTTCTGCTGAGGAAGTCCTAGGCGCCTCCTGACGGAGGTGTTCTTAAAGGGCGAGAACGAAGTCAAATTCGTGGTGCCCTCCGGATTGACTCGTCCTTAGGAATTAGTCAAAGTTAATTAAATTCTGATTCCAAACCAACTATGAACGGCGTACTAAGCATTCGGCTGTGTGCTCACCGGCATCTATGGCTTAAAGGTATACTGGGCACCCAGGATATCTGGCTCCATCCGGAGGGCATATAGACAGAGCAATCAGTCACCGGTGTCCAGTGGATTACGTGGCCCCTACATCGTCCTGCTGCATTGTGGGCTAGACCATTTGGCCAAAGGCTTGGAGTATCGTCCGTTAATTCAGCCTCCTATTTCGATTTGGGCAACTGGATATTATGGGGCTTGTAGAAGACTCATGGATCCCGATAGATAGCCGATGACGTGGAGATGGTGAATGGAACACATACCATGTGCTGTAAACCCAATACATTGCTTATTTTCGTTTTCGCTGTCTCGCTCATTGTTTTCATCCCTCGCTGTGATTCCTATGGCACGTGATCTATATTCACACTTGCGCAATATATATATATATATATATATATATATATATATGCAAGTGGTTTTCCATTTAGTCGCTTCATTTACCCGTTTCATTTGCGGTTATCTTTGGTCATAAGGCTACTGACTATTTTTATGGTAACAGCTTTGTAGACATGAATGTCTAGTCCACTTTTTGATTGGATGAATGAAGGCATACCGGGTAATGAGATGCCATACCTATTCGGAGTTACGCAAAGTGGAGCCCGGAATGTTCGTCCCTAGAGGTGAGATTTCTGTTTTCGGTCGCCGAATCGATAATGACTTACAGGTATTTCCCCGAGTGGTTTACTGCAGAACAGCATAGTGACCGAATTACGTAGGTAGAATAGGAAAGGTTCGTGAACCTCACGAAATGGAGCATACGAATTAACCCCAGATGACGAAACGAATCACGCAGTTCGTTCATGCCCGTCTTACATGGGCAAGTTACAGAAGGCATAAGCAAGTGCATAGGCAGCTTCGTTTTTCTTTCAGTTTAATATTTGATGTCATAATTGTAACGGAAAGATCCAATTCGCCATTGCAATGTTTAGCGTCACACATGAAATCACACTTCTGGTCAGTAATGAGTGGAAAACGAACACTTAGAGGAATGCCTCCAGTTCTGAATTGCACCAGCTACAACGTACGCCTTTTTTATACAGACGCCTTTCAATGTTCTTTAAAATTCCGGGATCGCCATTGGTCTTCCGTTTTATGAATGTTACAGAAATGGGGGCACTCGACGCATGTTTCAGCAACGGTGGGAGCTCGGTTTGCAACAGCTGTGATAACGGCTTTTTCTAACCTTGATTTTTGTGATGTGAAGTACTGGTCTCTGCTATCATTCGGTTCATCCCCACCCCTGATCTTTTGAGGCTTTGTGTGGTTCACCACTTGAAGTCTCAGGATCATGGTTGCCCGTCCTCTAACTAACCATGACAGTGCACGATGATATGCACACTCGTTCTCACGCACTCACTATCCACGGAAAAGTTCGACATATTACCCTCACCAACATTCACAGAATTAACTGCAACATTGATTCTGTTTACCACTTTCCCCAATCTTCTCCCATTCTATTTTTGACTGAAACTCCTTCCACTCTTGTTCTCAAAGTAGGTCTTTATGCTTTTGCTCTTCATTCAGCTGCCGAGTACCAAATCTTGAATTTTCCAATCGTGAATTTCAAGTCATGGCTGAAACCCCCACTTTCTTTCTTCAATCGATACTTCTGTTTTATTTATCGCCTCACCAACAGTGCTGGCCCTTCAGTTTTTGATCTATTATCTTTAACTATTGAGCGTTTGCTTACTGCAGACTCCATAAATCATTATTATCCTAGGAGATGTCAACGTTCACAGCCTCCAGTGGCCGGCATTCTCCTCTGACACCTCGACCATGGGACGTAAAGCCGGGCGGTCTGCTATGGCCAACAACTTATCTCAGCTAACTGACCTTCCCACACTTATGACCGATCGAACTGACGGTCGTGCGCATACTCTTGATCTTATCCTCACTTCAGTCCATTCGCTCTACGCAGATATCTTAATTCACCCACTTTGGCTCATCAAGCCATTGTGTTATTACATCCGTCAGCTTCACACGCCCCAACCCTCCACCCTCCTCAAGCCACACATTTTGGTTCTACATTTCAGCCCACTGGGATGGTTTCTGCGACTTCTTAGCTTCCTATCTCTGGAATGACTATTTACTTCCGACGTTCCCACATCCGTTCACAACTTTATCGACACTCTTCTAAGCATAAATCTTTGTATTCCGAATTCTTCCCAGCTGGGCATGTCCAAATCCCTCGAGCAGTTCAACCAGAAATACGACCGTGCTGTACGCTTGAAGTGCTCAACATTTCGCCGCCGGCGCCGTTCGCTCATTCCCACCTTCCACTACCGCTTCGTGAAAGATCAAGTGTTCAACAACATACAGAGAGCCTGAGAACACTTGGTCCGCTGAAAAGCAGAACGCCTACTCTCATCCGCCGCCAGTAACCTCACTTTCCGATCCTTTGATAAAGCCGTCTCCTACAATTTCTGTCCTTCCAATTACCCTCCAACATGTAATTCCTCTGGTGTTATTTTTTGTGCACCGCAAAATATCTGAGGTTTTGGGTTCTGGGTTCGCCTCCAATTCCACTTTACCTAATTTTCCTGCAATTCTGGCGTCTTGCTCTATCTTGTATTGACACTAGGAACGTTTGCAAACCACTCGGTCCGGACCGCATCCCAGTCATCGTCCCTAAAATGCGTGCCCTTGAGTTGATTCCTCTTTTGCGTCGCCTTCTTTGTCTTCCCCTCAAACTTTCTATTTTTCCAATCTCTTGGAAATACGCTATGATTTTTGCTATCTCAGAACGCGGTGGCCGTACTAACCTTAACAAATATCGTCCGATTTCCCTCATACCTGTTACTTCTAAAGTATTCGAAACCGTCATCTCCGACCAACTGCGTTCGTTTCTCAATCCCGAAGGACTACCAAGCTAATATCGTTTGCGATCTCGCCGTTAAACGTGCGATCTACTAGTCCACGACTCACGCTTCTGGTCGACTTCACTGGACAACCACGGGGGAAGACATCTGTTCTTGCGCGGCACATCTGAGGCTTTCGACCGAGTTTGTCGAAACTGCCCACGTTCGGACTCCCTTCGTCCGTGGTATCGTGCATATTAAGTTTTATCAGTAAACAAACCATCTCCATCCGAGTTGATGGTGTTTAACATTGAACGATGATGATGGTGATGACTTGCATAATCCGACGGGCGCAGAAAACCACGTACGATTCACTCGAGTGACAGATCCCGTTCCATTTAATGTTAAACTGATATCCTGAATTCCATGTTGTCATTCCTTTTCTTGACAGGTTTCAAAGTATGAAGCAAATATCTCAGGATTATTTCAACGAGGCTGTACACACCAACATGGAATTGCTTGATTTATCTTTAGATGAAGCTATTGAAGAAACTATCACCACTTTCGCGATTGAGGTGGATTTTCTCGTCGTTCTGAAACGTTGTTTTCTAGGGTGTTGATTTATCAAACATTGTCAAAGATATGCTGAAATACGAGACCGGTCATCCCGGAGAGGATTTGGTTAAAAGACTAAAAGAAACTGAAATAAACGATGCAGAATTTTTACCTCTTCTTCAATCTCTCAGGGCAATAAGCGCGCAGAGTGTGGCACATCGAAAGTTGCTGGTCGATTATGGACTTTTGGATCTGCTGTTCTCTTTGGTAGCGAAATGCGCCTCTATAACGACAGCTTCTGCTGTGCAAGTTCTGGATCTCCTGGCAGATATTATTAACGGACAGTCTCAGGTACTCAACACGGACGAGCGTAGTAGACAGTTAACCAGTAGGTCTTAAACCCCTGATTTTGGCTTAGATTTTATTGGTTTTATGCTCTCACTGTGCATAAATTTCTCATTATTCTCTCACCTGCACCTGTAAACGTCAATCGGTTTCCAGTTAGATGGACTAGGGAAAGCCACACGGCGGCTGGGCTATGACTCGACGTCGAGGCATGAAGAAGTTAACTTCAATTTTGGTTTCGGTTGATGCTTCGCGTCTTCTTGATTGGGTCCCAAAGGATTCGCATTGTTGTCGGCTGTAGACGCTGTGGCTCAAAACGAAAGCCAGTCGTGTGAATGCTGTATGCTCTGTGTGTATAACTGGTACCCCATAAAAAGCACGAAAAATCACAAACTATGTGCGGCGAAAATACGAAAAACTTGTCATCTTGTTTTTTACTACCCCCCCCCAACTTTGTGCATTTTCTGTTTAGTTTCATTTAAATGTCATTATATTGACACCGTGCTTGTTTTCCAGCTAGTGTGGAATATGCTGACTGCAAAATTTAAGGCTTTTTGCTGTTTAGGTTAACCGAAGGGGGATAAATTATCTCAGTTCTCCGCTGTCCAACATTACGGTTGCGGTCGATTGCCCACCTTATCCTCCATTTCTGCTCCATTCAATTCAGAATCCGTTTTCATTGATTTGTTGTCAAGCATGACGAACTCAAGAGAACATTCGCTAATCAAATGATTCTCGGCTGAGTGTTGATCTGTTTGGACCAATCCATTTGGTCAAATGTTTCGGCAGTGAACCAAATGTCGTCGGATTCAGGGATTTCGCGAACTGTTTTCCAGTTCATTGCGGAGAGTCGAACATTCGACTGTTGAAGCAGGTAAAGTCGTCCATCCCGACTAACTCCCTCCAGTTCTTTTCACACTGTGGAAAGACCTTGATAAAAGCACTTATCTGTTTGCTGCGTAATATTTGGAATGACGAATGTGTTCAGTTATCATGAAACGAGTCACCGATGATACGTAGCTTCAAGAAGAAAGCACAGAGTGACTGTAGTAATCGTCGTGGGATCAGTGTAGTTCCGCTAGCCACTAAGATCTTAGCATTGGTAACGTTGTGCCGTTTGACTCCAAATCGCGAGACTAACATCCACTAATAGGCCGGATTTCGCCCAGGTCGGGGTTTCATCGACCACATTTTCTCCCTTCGCCAGCTACTCGAAGCGCACCATACACCTGTCCGACAACCGTGAACCTTTTGCGAAAATTCTCGCCTACATACGGCGTGTAAGAGTATACAATGAACTATCGCGTTCATTTGAAGTGACTGGTGGTGCTCGACATAAGTGTCCCATCCCTGAATTCCTGCATGACTTCGTCATGGACGAGGGAATAGGAGATGCTTTAGAAGGTCTTCACGATATTGGCGTCGAATTGACAAATTGGGAGAATCTGTACGAAGTAGACTATGCAGAAGACTTTGCGTGATTGTTCGAATCTGTGGGGCGTGCGCAACGTACACGAGACAGACTCGTGAGGGCTGTAGCTCCATTCGGCATATGCTTCCCACCTCTAATTTGTAAAATCCTGTTACAGGACTAGACCACGGTAGTACCCAGATTGATAGTGGATGAATAGGAACTAACGACTTTCGCCTTTGTCATTTACTCCGACGGGTGTGCGGCGACTGATGGTAGCATGGTGTTGGAAGCGAGCACTGTCACATGCAAGGCTCGAGCCTCGTACGCTGGATTGAAGCACTTGTGGTGTAAGCCTGATATTTCACTGAAATTGAAAAGTCGTGAGTACTGCGTCGCACTGTGCTCAGTTCTGTTGTATAGTTGCATTATCATCATCGCCAGCGTGCAACGTCAAACGGCAAGGCAAACCTCACTGACCAATGTCTTTTCCCCAGAGTTACAAGTTTTTATAAAAAGAGTAAATATCCAACGGGAACAGGGAGTGGACCTACACAGGCGAGAAAAGATAAGATGCTGCTGCAGCCAACACACGGAACACAGTCTAACTGTACAAACGCACGTGTTTTCAATCATTCAGATTCGATAGAAAATGACAACACGATCGCCACTGTTCACGGTTCACTGCCATATCCTTCAGTGTCTCCAGACAGCTAGTTGACGAGTCTTTCAGGTCCCAAGCACGAAGTCATGAAACATCCACTTTTTCTAAGTTCGCTGTGTACTTTCTCGTTCTACGCTGCCACGTCATCTGTTGATCTTCACATGGCTTCTACTCCATGGGAAGAACACAGAATAGAGGACAGTTGTAAGGTTGCTGGATCTGGAGTATACTTTTTGAAGATGCTCGCTGCTTGGAAGTAATTGATCACTGCTTTCTGCGCACTGTTGCTGGGATCGGGTAGATTGAATGAGTGAGCAATACGCAAATTAGGAATCAAGTCGACTTCATTGGCTGGGTAGCATGTTTTGTACGATGAACACTCATCTATCATATGATGTCCTATTTTCTGTTCCTCCCAGAGAATAGAAGAAACCATGTGGAGTTCAACGTACCAAGTAGCAACGTGTAATGACAGTGTGAACGGACTTAGGCAAAGTTTGTTTCCCAACTTAGTGGTTGGAATCCGAAATATCTCTCAACCAGCTGGCTGGGTACACTGAAGGATACGACAGCGAACCGGGAATTGGGAAGGTGGTCATCATTTTCTGTCAGATGATAATGGTTGAAATATGTGCTCTTACACGGTTATACTGTATTCTTTTTCATATCTCAGCGTCTTTTTTCCACTCCCTATTTTCCTGCTATATTCATTTTACTATAGTGACGTGTAACTCTCTGAGAAAGGCAGTGGTCAGCAGGGGTTGCCCTGCTGGGGATCGTTCATGGATGATGAAGATTTTACTGCTTATCCTTACTGCGGTATATCAAGTCTTCATTACGGCCACCATTAATACTGGTGAAAACGAAATCTCCCATTTGAGTTTTGCTTCTTTCGAATGCATTTGATCATCCGTTGCTTTGGCCGACTGTTTCGGCAAAAAGCTAGTACTCCTAACCTAGGTTTGATGTAAAAGTGAGATGGACATCTTAGTCATCCTGGCAGATCTTGCTATGGTTTGCTTGCGGGTGAAGTGTTGGATATGATTTTGTTTTTTCTACACTGACGTCACTTTCTGATTAGTACTTAGGAGATTTTTATTTGGCGCTATTTAACTGGGGCGCCAGATTGTATGTATCGGGCCTTATAAGTCCTGTCAACTTGACACTGATCGAGATTTCCCTGTTAGATTCTATAACAGTACACTGGTTGCGTTTCCTTGAACAACTGACGGTTTACATTGTGGTAGTGGAAACTTACGTGAAAATGACGACGTCGGAGGTGTGGTTAAATGTTCACCTGAAAATCCATCCTCAGCGCATTTGATAATGGACAAATTAGTTGATAATTGGTGGCTGTGGCACACGTAATATGATTTGCGGACGTAGTCGACAATCATGCACGAATCGAAGGTCATACAATACTCGCTGTTTCGTCACACTGTCGGACCGATAACACTTCTTATCAGTAATGATCCTTCGTTCGAGACCAGTGAGCATGAGAATGATTGGACGACATCAATGTTGCAAGTTAAATAATACTGTGTCGATGAGTGCACTGAGAATTGCTTTTTAATCAACGACCCAAATTACTTGACTCATCATTCGGCTGGCTTTTGTTGTCTATGAGAGACCCCTTGTACGATCCTGTAGTTTTGCAATTACCTAGCGGAGTTGTGGCAGGTTTGCGCGACTGCGCTATGATGAAAAGGCGACTGAAGTTTTCAAAGTTCTCACTCCAATAGTGCATCAATGTCCGCCGAGGCAAGGAAACACCCGAAAAATGTACGAAAATCGTGGGTGTATCAGAATCGTGTGGTTTGTACAAGGTAACATCGGAGGAATGCCTGGATTCGAAGAAGGAATGTGAATTTTGTGGGAGACTGCACGTCACAAGAGGCGAAATTGTCCTATTTGAGAAAAACATGTGGTACTTTCAGGAAGTTTAATCATTTCGCGTCAAAATATTTCTACAGAACAGAGACGTTTACAAGCCAAGACTCACAAAACAGGCAACGAGTAAGTGGAGCACATAGGCAATGAAAGGTCGTCTTTGCTAAGATGCTGGTGAACGGATAATAGATCGAATTCCAGCTAGACACTGAGGCTTCGGCAACATGCCTGCGAATGGTCTACCGAACGTCTCACGTAGGCCTAAGTAGACGAGACTCGTTATCTCGAATAATACCAAAATTCATCCGAAAAGAGAAGCAATCCTCCGAGTCACTGATCCCAAGAATGATCGATATTCAATCGTGAACTTCGTGGTGGTCCACCTGAGCTATGCTCCCATTCTCGGTTGAGTCCGCGGTGAACTTGGGTTTGATTTCGTTCCACTATATTTCGTTTGTTCAGCACATTTTTCTTGGCGTTGAAAAGTGCGCCTGTTTCTGATGAAAAATTAAGAGAGCTTCCATGAATGTTCACAAAGAACATCAACGAGACTGCTGAGTCCATGGTAATACGAACTAGTGTCCCTTGCGTGTTTAAACAGCGATTTGAACGGAAGTTGGGAATCCTCTTAGCAAAAGTCGGCGTACCGAGAGACTGAGTGAGTCACATAGTAGTTGTGACGAAAACATCCGGGGAATTACGCATTTGTAACGACCCCAAACCCTTGGGCAGAGTACTCAAACGAGATTACTTTGCATTTCCTGTTTTTGATGCCATTTTAGTTGAGCTACTAGGTGTTCCATATACGAAGGTAGGAGTGGTCTCAACATTTTGTCATTCTGAGCTGGATGAAGCTTTTAGTTGTTTGTCGATGTTTTACCCCCCGAATGGTCGTTGCCGTTAGATGCGACTGCCTTTCGGATTAAAAGTATCTGGTGAAATTTTTCAGAAGAAAATTCTGTAGCGATAGAGGACTTGCCTGGAGTACCTTGGATGACAGATGACATTCAAATTTTTGATAAGAATGCTCAGGAAGAAGGGAAGCATTTCGATTCTTCTCTGACAGTGTATTTCACACGAACTTAGGTCAAAATGAGACAAGTTGACATTTTGTAAAATGCCAGTCGAGTTCTGTGATCCCCCGGATCCGGAAAAGGTACATGACTTCACCAGTCGACACGAAAGCCATCATAGGTTTTAACGGGATCATCAGCTACCTCAGCCGATTCTTTCCAGTATTAACGAAACCGATAATACTCATCTTCCCCCTAACACATAAGGCTGAAATGTGAACTTCGCAGGCAAACGCCAATCAGTCCTCAGTCTCATAAATTAGTTTATTGTAAAGCAAATACACGTAGACGATACGCTGTCACAATCTATGCTACGGAATTTCGAAGAAGAGCACCAAAACGAGACAGCACATGTTACCTTTGTAGTATCGGAATCCGAATTATTGCAGGTACGGAATGCCACCGTTGAAAGTCCACGTCTTTAGTCTCTGAATAAAGTTATTGTCCAAGATTGCCTGGTGGTTAGAAAAAACCCGTTATCAGGAATTGTACCTTATTTTAAATTATTTAGTAAGCTAACGACAAACGATGAAATGACAATTTGGGATGAACATTTGGTGGTTACACAAACAATTTGAACGAGCTTTTGCGTTTGTTGCATCGTTTACACTCAAATAGCAATAGATTTATCAGCCGAGCTAGAGGGACCTTCTGGCTGGGTATGGCAGATTGTAACCTGTTGTGTGACGTGCGCGCAGTTTGATTAGCAATAAACAAGAGCACCGATGAAGACGTCACTAACAGCCGATCGTCCTTGGATATATTTTACCATCAAAAGGGTGGTTCAGGATCGCCGTGGTTATATTATGCAGCGACGTCTTAGAAGTCACTCTGGTAAGACGGAAGTGACAGATATTATTGACAAACGATGGGCTAAATTTGCGCGATGTAGGATTCAGATTCAAGTGGTTTACAATTTGGCTCACAATTTGTCACCACAGTATCCCAGCATTTCTCAGACTTAGTTGCTTGGATATAACACCATCAGTCTTATAGTCCGATGACAAAGCGAAGACCGCCGGTAAACAATCGAAAAATCACGTAAGAAGGCAAAACTGAGGTTGGTGATCTATTCATCGCCCTTCTTGAATCTCTTAATGCTCCATCGATGGCTAGGGCTTAACCCCAACCAGTTGCCTGTTTGGAGGGGAAAGGGCGAAGATCCTGCACGTTTGTGCTGGGTTGCTAGCTCTAGATGTGATATCTCGTTTAGTAGCTAAATCAGAGCTGAAGAAATGTAATGGAACGCAAAGACGATTTGTTGCGACGACGTAGGTCAGTAAACATAGTCTGGGTTCAACTATCCGGACCGGCGAAATAATCCTTGGTGAAAAGAGAAGTGATTTGACTCGTATCAATACAGTCGCATTTGGTACGGTCTAAAGATGGTCTGATAAAGGGGAGCATAGTTTACTTAATAACATAACGAACGCAATAATGAAGGGGTCAACGAAAGTGCAAAACAGGGGATCGAATTCAATTTGTAGGAGACTGGCCCAGAAGACGATATACAAATACCCTGATTACGTCTACTGGATAGCAACTTTGTACACGCGGGCTTCACTTTCAAAGAAAAGCTATTTAATACAGGTACTCCTTCGATTTTCGTCGCTCCGTGGGTTGTCATTAACTGTCAATGAGCAGAAAACCGTTGACCGTGACGTTGTTTCACGTTAACCAGAGGAGAGTTGAGTTAGCGTGTACAATCTGCTTGAATTCCTGACTTCGGAGTGCGATTTTCTATCATTTTGTTGCATGATTTTTTCGAAACCATCAGCCAGTAGTCACATCCCGTATCTAAATAACACTTGAGTATTTCACGCGCAGTAACGTTTTTCGTCTCCGTGACTGTCACAACGAGACTACACCTTGACGTGGTGTGACGGCTTGCGTGCCTCCATGACCCAACGAGCTATACACGATGGCTTATCTCAAGCCGAAGATCCAATCATGCCTGGAAGGTCAATGGGTAGAAACCTGACGAAGTAGTCTCCTGGTCCTCCAAGTTGAGGGTTGATCTGAGTTAGCAGCTCAGTCGGAAAAACGAGTGGAAGAATAATTCATCCAAGTAAATGGGCTACAACTCAGCTACTCCCCGCTGCCTTGCGGTCAGGTTCTTGTCAGAACCAAAGGCTTTGGTTGAGAACCCTAATCGTTGTTCCGCATAGTGGCTAGACACCGTAGCAGCACCCGTCCATCAATACCCATGAGCTACACGCCTACAAATAATTCCATACTGCATCGGTCGTCGCACAGGATAATCACGACCGCGCTGCCCATTGCGTCGAATGTGGTGGATAGTGATAAGTTTGCTACTGCTCAGAATCCCCTCTTCTATTCAACCTGTTTTCGTTGTCTGCAACCTAAAGTCTTTAGCCTTTCTGCCTACCCATAGTGTCCCCACTGATAACATGCTCGATACTTGATACAGTTGATTGTCAAACAGTGTTGAAAATGGTTTACAGTCTGTTAGTTCACAACTTCTCAAGCCTCGTCAGCCTCTGAATCTCGGTTCGTTCAATGTGCGCCCTTTAATGCAGACTGGCCAATGGGCTTGTTTGGCTCTGACAGGAGATGTCTGCTGCGTGAGTGTAACACGAATTCAGGATTCGAGTAAAGCAGAGTGACTCAGCTAACTACGACTAATGTCCCGACAAGATACTTCCTGCATACTTCACGAGACGAAGTAGTTCAAACTGTGGGTCAACGAGGTGTTGGAATATTCTTGAGTGAGAAGGCTAAGGCGGGCCTTCTAGACTGGATCCCAGTCAACAGCCGCTTGTGTGTCATGAGACTGCAGGGATCAGTCGACATCCGGAAAGATAGTAGTGCTAGGCGAAGTTTATTTGTCACCTCGGCATACGCTCCAACAGACTGCAGCACTGATAT
>LUCM01005759.1:12394-23342 GCA_008360955.1 Fasciolopsis buskii
AGCCGTGGATAAAGTGTCCAAAGCGGAATGGAGCTAACAGACAGTATAGATTTTGGGTCATCAGCGCTGGTAAAATTTGAACCGGGTTCTTCAGCTCTCCTCAGTTTTAAAGATCTCGACTATTTGCACTGGCACGTCTTCATGATAGCTTTCCACGTTTTGCAACAGTTGTTGATAGCTTTGCGTACAACTTTGCAAAGCCTCTGGTTATTTCAACTCAGCCCTGACCAAACTTGATAAATGTGGCTGCGAAATGATTTTCTGCCTCTTGCAAGAGATCCGCCCTTGATTGGTGAGAAAACAGCCTGCAGTTCGATACGCACAAAGTGGAGATAAATGAAAGGCATAAGAACAAGTTTAGAATTATGTCGAGGAGGAGAAGCACAGAATGATATTACGCTTTTGCATTACTATAAAAGAGAATGCACTAAGACAGACTGTGACGGAACTGCAACAAGCATTTTGACCAGAAGGCAACCAGGTGAAGTGAATTAAATTGACCGAAAACAATTACGTGACTGTTTAGAAGTCATTTGACGTCTTCATTGTTTGGAATAGTTTGGTTGCTACAAAAAAATGCGTCATGCATGGGTCTAACTAATCAGTGATTGACGAACTGTCCAACAAATGTAAACATAGTATCGCATGATTCGTGGGGCATCGCAATCGCAGTACATCTCCAAGTGCAGTGTGTTAAGGTAAACTATAATTTATCTTTTACTTCCTTTATTAATGAAACAACCATGTACATCAATTTTCAGGAAGGGGGCCGCGGCCAGGACAGCGCTGCCAAGTGGGGAAGTTGACCGGCGGTGGGAGGATTCGAACCTGCGACCTTCATGTCCAAACGCCACGTCCTTATCCGTTTGGACACCGCCGGCCGTCGTTATTATTGAATTGAAACTCTCATCTTTGGCGTTTCGGTATATCTGCCTAATCATTATTTTGTCTAGTTTTTACGGTTCCCCTATCTGGTTGATGACAGGAGAGAGTTGTTCGAGAAAAAATATTTCAACTTATTGAAACAGCAAAACAACCTGGTTTGTATTACGAATATCACTAGTGCGATCTGTTTTTTGTTGCTTACTGACACCTCCGAATCACTGTGAAAGCAGAATCAAAAGGTCACAGGAAAGAACGAGTTTGGAGAAATAGATATGATTTAAATGAAAGAATACCGTTACTTTCTGCGCTTACCCATATTGCCCAAGGTCGTCAGTCATTTAGTTGAGGAATTTAGTGGACCGATAATCGAACTTGACCTGGACTGCAAAGCCCAACGACTGGGGCTTTT
Organism: Fasciolopsis buskii; assembly: GCA_008360955.1. NCBI lineage: Eukaryota > Metazoa > Platyhelminthes > Trematoda > Plagiorchiida > Fasciolidae > Fasciolopsis > Fasciolopsis buskii. Next base: position 13,689 of record LUCM01005759.1, read on the forward strand.
GCCGCGTCATCTATCGGCAATGGTGAGTCACTTTCCAACTTGACCGGCGGCTCCAGAACTTGCGAAAAAGAGCCAGAGGTCATATGAAATTCATTAAAACATCGGAGCTAAGCAAATCAGTTGGACACAGAGTAAATCTTTCGGCTTCAAGACACAACTCGTTCAGAGACTACTAAGATATCATGAAAAAGAGAGGTAAAATCAGGGATACAAAAATACTGTTCTCCGTAATGTTTCTAGATCTCGGTGGCTGACCAGCAAGCGGGATAGTGCGAAGAGACTTGGCAGAAGACTTCAAAAATAAGTTAGACAGCGGGCGAATTGAGGTACAATAAGGAAGCGATGACTGCGTGTGACTTTGAATTCAACTCACGATCCTTTTTCCGTTTCGAATAATTTTAATTAATTATTTTAGCTTCCCTTTGAGGGAGTGATCGAAGGATGTATGGAATAAGCAATCAGAGGAGTAATAGCAGTTCCAAGGATGTGCCTGGTTTAAGGAATGCGTTGTGTTCTGTCCTTGAACATCGTGCACCACCAACGTAGTAATCTCTCCCGGACGTCCAGGCGAGATGGGTGTTGTAGTTAATCTTTTATCAAGGAACAGGTTGCTGGAACGAGTGCACAGAAGAGGTATCACCAGTAAAGTCAGATGCCATATTGTGCATATCACAAGAAGAATTTTTGAGGTTATTCGGGCCCCTCCGTCTTTTTTATTCTGTGTCATCCGTGCTGAACTTCGGCCCAACAAGAGTTTTGAAGGCCACCAAAAATCTGACGGTGGGTCTACCTCCAAGGACTGCAACAGCCTGAAGATGCCGTTTCTTTCCTACTGTTGAAACACTGGAAGGTCAAAGGAGTTCACCTGAGCAAGAAAATAAACAAACGGGCACTCCGTCGACGAGTCCTGGAACTGCGATCAGCTGAAGTGAACGGAACTGAGCTTCGACACCTCAAGACTCACCTGTTGCATGTTTACAGCACAGGGCTAATCTGTGTGTCTGCTTTATATCCCGTTGCTCATGAGCTGATTTGTGTTGCGGACGTAGCGTCCGACAGCCAGAAACTGCTTACCCCACTCGTGTTTCGTGACAACCAAGGTTTTTTCATTCGCCTGCTACGCAACTTCTAGTCTCCTATGAACAGGAATTTCGGGCGCGGAGATTATCCACTAAAGTGATAGTCCTCGTGTTTAAAGTTTACAGAAGCGACTGCAGAGACCATCACTTCTAACTCAATGGGTGAACGCAGTCGAGGGAGCGTCAAACGAGGTTGGTAAGCGCTCTGGGGTAGCCACGGAAGAGGCGGCAGAAAACCCAGCCCACCTGGACCTCTTTTCCGAGTGCACACAGGAGTATTGTAAGGGCGGCTGTCTTAGCGCGGGCCTTGTTTTGCACTTGATTTACCTTAACCGTTTGTGATCACCTGTGCGGCACTCTTCTCTGTCCCCTACAATTGCGGTACTTGCTTCCCAGACGCTCGACAGGCAAAATGGAAAAGACAGCCAAGAAGCAGTAAGAGGAAGAGCAAATTTTTTAGCAGCATGCCAGCGGAGCATGCTTGAGCAAAGCGCAAATGGCGACCGCCCTGAGCAATCAACGTTCGGTTAGACAATCTATTCGGATGAACAAATCCAATCTCCGCTACAGAATAGGGATGGATAAGAAGAGGGGTCGGGGCAGGAGGTAATTCTTTGTGTGCGCGAGGCCCCATTAACAGTTTGGGAGACTCGCTGTTGAGGTTCCAAGGATATACTGTGTCGGAAATACTGGCGTCACCCTAGTGGGTGTCTGCGCCTACAGGTCAGATCCATGGTGAACGATATGGACGAATTACTGTTCCAATAGTCTCAGACTACCATGAACCGACATCAGCGATGCCCAACGTACAAGAAAGTTCTTTTAGAGTGAAGTCATCGAGCAGGACAGCGGCCGACTTGTACAGGGCCCTCTTCTCATTTCCGAAAAAGAATGGGTCATTTCTAAATTCTCTGGCTGGGCTAGCGTCCAGAGAAAGTTAGACGGTAGCCCTGGGTGATTTAAACTCATTGGAATTGGATTTGGGGGGTGGATTTGGTAAGGCGCTTTTGGGACTAATAAAAGCAATCTCTCAGATATATCACATTCACTAGCCAACCAAAAGGAGGATGTCATGCAACCAATTTAATTATTACAGACCTACCAAAGGCGACGGATTTGGGGTCCACGGAACCCAACCAACGTTTCCACAAATGTTTATTCAGAATTTTAATAAGATGAGCAAGAGTGAGTTCTATTAGTCTACAGCGATTACCCGGTGAAACAGCTCAAGGGGCACTTGAAATACGCTGTGGGTTTTTCCGTATCAAGAATAGCGAGGAGAACGGGTCAGTTAATCGGTGGACCAGCAGAATACAGAAGCCGGAAAATACAAGGGCAAAGCAACAGAAGGATACGAAGCACCAGAAGATACTTTCAGCAACGATGGTGTATGCAAGCTATAGGATGTGCTCATCAGATAGAAAGGAGCTGTCTAATGCAGTGCGAGAACAATCAAGTAATACTGACGAGCACCATTTCCCCAAGGTTACATATTTCCATAAAAGGAGTGAATATTCAAGGAAAACAGGGCACGCACCTACAGAGGTGGAATGAGATAAGAATGCTGCCGTAGCCAACACACGGAACACAGTCTGGATGTACAAGCGCACTCCTTCAATCATTCTGATTCAAAACAAAATGACAACACGATCGCCACTGTTCACGATTCACTGCCACATTTTTCATTGTCTCCAGCCAGCTAGTTGACGAGTCTTTCAGGACACGAAAACGAAGTTGCGAGATACGTAATTTTCCTAGTACCGCTGTGCGTTTTTTCATTCCCTGCCACCACGTCATTTACATACCTCCACCTGGCTTCCTCAACTCCGTGGAAGGAACGCAAAATGGAGCACGGTGTGGCAGACGAGTGTTCGCTATACACAATGTGTGACTCAATCAGCGTAGTCTGCTTAGTTTCATACGCTGAAGTAAGATATTCACAGAAATGGCAACTAGTGCTATATTGATCACTTTAACATTACTCACACAGTCGGGCGTTGATCCGAAGTACCAGCTGAGTCCGAAAACAAACGGAAGAATAATTAATCCAAGCAGATGGCCTTCCAAATGATGTAAGGAGTGTATCAAAGAATAATTGCGCCTTGTTTGGTTTTATTTGTGAACGACATAATGTTAACAACAGCGTTGCTGGTAGAGGTAATGCGCCAAGCTTTCGACTACCGTGACCCTTCTCAAGACAGGATTTAAGTACATGTTCCAGCATGATCTACAGTTCTGCAAAGAGTGGCGCCAGCGATAGCTAACTGCTATAGGGTCAACCTGACTATAAGTACATAGCGAGTTAGAACGCCATGTCGCTGTGCGACGCAAACTGTATCGCAACTTCGTACTGGAGAGTAATAGATTATTGTCTACGCAGAATTGAAAAAGTCTTTCTCCGTTCCCTGTTCGCTGTGCAGGTAAGGCGCATCGCCCACCTAAAGAGGCTTCCGATGTACTCAGTTTTCCAACTTGTGCATTGAAATCGCTTGCCACCACTACAATGTCAGAGCCTTTGCTCTTTCGAACAATGGTGACGAGGTCATCGTAAAACTCGTCTTTCTCCATGTCAGTGCTGCAGCCTGTTGGAGCGTATACCGAGATACCAGACATGCTGCGCTTACCACTACTATCCTTTCAGGCGCCGACCGATCCCCGCAGACTCAGAGCACATAAGAGACTGTTGACTGGGATCCGGTCTAGAAGGGATGCTTCAGCCCTCTCACTGAAGACTTCCTGCGCTTCGCTGCTTCGTATTATGAAATGCGAAGAAAATAACTTTACGAGACATTTGCGCAGGTAGTTGAATTACTCTACTCGAATTATAAATTCGTGTTTCATTCACGCAGCAGGCAATCGAACGTGAGTCTACCGTCAGAGCTAAACACGCCTGTTGGACAGCCTGAATTGAAATGCGCACACTGAAGGAGCCAACAGTCAGACGCTGACTAGGCTTGAGAAAATGTGAGCTGGCAGAGTGGAAACCACCTGCTGCACTACTTGACAATAAACCGTTGCGAGTATCTGGCGTGTTATCATTGGAGATACTATGGGTGGACAGAAAGGACAGAGAATGGGTTGGAGACAGAAGACACAGATTGAATAAAAGGTGAGGTAATTCTGATCGGTAGCATAAACATCACTACCCACAAAGCTCGATGCAATTAACAGCGCGGTCCTCGTTAGCCCTTGTGTCGACCAATGTTGTTTGGAATTAGTTGTAAGCGTGTAACTCATGGGGGTTGATGGACGGGTACTTCTAGGGAGTCCAGCCGCTGAGCAGAAGAACGATTAGGGTTCTCAACCAAAGCTTTTGGCTCTGACAAGAACCTGACCCCGAGGCAGCGGGGCATAGCTGAGTGGAAGCCCATCTACTTGGATCAATTATTTTTTCACCCGCTTTTCCGACTGATGTCCTGACTCAGATCAACCTCCGACTTGGAGAACCAGGAGACTACTTCGTCAAGCCTCTGCCCACTGATCTTCCAGGCATAATTCGATCTTCGGCTTGGAATAAGCCATCATGTGTAGCCCGTTTGATCACGGAGGCACGCAAGCCTTTACATCACGATCGGTTGTAATTTCGCTGTAACCGAGATGGGTCAGTTTTTGAAGCGCGCCAAAGCCAACCTTGGTGATATCTGTTGCAAAGAGGCTATATGACTCGGTAAATTCGATATTAACACTATCGTGGTCTGGCTTTCGATAACCGAGTAGTACCTATCTGGTAATTTTGCAATGTGAGCTAGCAACGACCCGATTTCCAATGGCCGATAGAGTTCTCATGTTCAAGCACCTCATATTAATGGTCCTTCAGAGGTCGAGAGGTCCAGTTTACATTGATGACACCCAAGCCACTTAGTGGGGCAAAGCACATAGCTTTCCGGGAACGCCGTATTAAATAAACACAACGAGTAGAAGACATCATCATGAGGTTTCATGAGTGTGGGGTAAAACAGCAGTCTTCACTGTCACTCAGCTTTTCTGTTCGGCGTCGCACCTCTAACCTTAGCAAAAATCAAATTCAGTTGTTCGCTGAATCTGTCGAAGTAGTCAGTGATAAGCGTGCTACTGCTCAGTGCTCCCTTTCTCTTAATCTACCCACCTCTCTTCTATAACAACGAAATCTTTTTGCTCACTCTTCCTATCCTCAATGTGCCCACTGATAATACGCCCATATTCGCAAAGACTGACCGCCAAATATTGTAACAAGTGGGTTTCAGTATGCTAGATTTCATTTTCTCAGGCTCTGTCCGGCTCTGATTCTCAGTCTCTTCAATATGCGCAGTCTAATTCAGGTTGACCAACGGAATTGTCTAGATTTGACAGTGCAGCAGCTTTCGATGTATCTCTAGTGCGTCAGTGAAACAAAAATTTAGGATTCGGGTAGAGTAATTCAACAAATTCCTTTTATTGTATCAACAAAAATTTCCCTGCAAAACCTAGGGAGAAGGAGCAGGTTAAGCTGTGGATTAACGAGGTTAACATATAGTCTTAAGGAAGAGGTCAAAAGCAGCCATTAAAGAACGGATCAGTCGGCGTCTGGAAAGATAGTGGTTTCAACCGCAGTATGTGTCCTATATCGGCACAAGCTCAAACAGACTGCACCATTGACATGAAGAAAGAAGAGTTTTACAATGTCCTCGTCACCGTTGTTAGGAAGAGCAAAGGCTCTGACATTGTAGTGGCGGCAAGCGATTTCAGTGCACAAGTTGGAAAACTGAGTACATCGGAAGCATGTTAAGGCGGGCGATGCGCCTTGCCTGCTCAGCGAACAGGAAACGCTGAAAGACTTTTTCAATTCTGTGTAGACAATAATCTATTGATGTCTAGTAGGAAGTTGCGATACATTTCGCTTTGCACAACGACATGGCACTCAAACACGAAACGTGTTCTGATTCAGTTTGGTCTCATCGGAGTAAATTATAGTTGGCGCGGTTCTGTCCAGAACTGTGGATGATACTGGGCCACGTAGGTCGAATCACACCATTCATTAGATCCAGTGCGTTTCTTGCTGCTTATCAATAGGCATTCACGCTACACTGTTCTTGTGGTTCCGCGTACATCAGTACAAAGGTAATTGTCGTGAAAAACTAAAGGGATACATACAATCTAACTTGGGTTCCCAAGACAACAACGTGGGTTAAAGAAAATGGAATCTAAAGTTTCCTAGTCAGATTAGTTGTAAGACTTCCACGATTCGTCTTATTTCTTCGACAGCCTATCCACTCTGCGTACTGTTAACGGATCAGAATGTCGCATTCATCCAGGTCATTCCCCTTTATTCTGAGGAAACAGGCCTACCGTAGGGTTCCATCGATGGACGGCTCTTCTGCTCACTACCACGCCTGATCTATTGAAGCCTTAGTGTTTCGCTACTTCAAGTCTCAGGGTCATAGTTGTCGGCCCTCTCTAAATAACCATGACAATTCACCATTACGTACGCATTCGTCTTCGGCCTCTCACTATGCAAGCAAAAACACAACAAGTGCTCATTACCCTCACCAACATTTGCGGACTGAACTGCAACTCTAATTCTGTTTATCAGTTTATCCAGTCTTCTTCTCTTGCTCTAATTTTGACCGAAAGTCAAATCTTACCTCCATCAGATACGACACACTTTCAATTTCCCAGTTACACTTTCCACCATTATTTCTTTCCCAAAGCAAGTGTTCGTGGTTTTGTTCATCATTCGGCTGTCGATTGATGTGGTAGTCAAATTCCAATATGACTTTCAGACAGTCGGTGAGTCTCAATTTATCTGATATGGGATGAATGTTGGAGAAAGACCTGTGAGGCCTTTTTATACGTTGGCTCGTGGACGGTATATCGCTGTGGCTTCTAACCAACGTATCTTTGTGCCTCGTTTGTTGTTATTCTTCCACAGTACAGAATCGTTCCCTATTTGGTTGGATTGTTCACTTATTATTTAAGCGCTTGAATCGTTTGCCTTATTACAGACGCCAGAAAGATAAGCATTTTGCTTAAGATCCAGCGTTCTTACTACTGCTGCAAGTGGCCGGGAAACACCTCCGACACTCCGACCGATAGGGGCGCGAAGGCCGACAATTCGCGTGTGAGATACATTGCCTATCTATGCTAATTGACCCTCCCTCCCACATGTGTACTCAATCGAAGTGGCTACCGTGCTCATACTTTTTATCTTATTCTCACTTCGATCCCTTCGCTCCAATCAAATATTTGTTTTCTCCACTGTTGGCTCATCGCACCATTGTTGTTACATCATCCATCAATTTCATCCGGTAAAACCCTCCATCCTCCTCAAGACACATTTTGGCCCTACAGTTCGACCGACTGGGACGGTTTCCGCGACCTCTTAGCTGATGTTGTTCTTTAAGGCATGAATCTTCTTATCACACACTTTCCCAAACCAAGCAAACCCGGATCCCCCGAGTAGCTTACTCCCGCATGCGGTCGTGTTATACGTCTGAAACGCTCAATATTTCACTGCTCGACCACTCCCGATTCCAACCACCGCTTTATGCAAACTAGGAACAAGTGTTCAGTAACCATGCAAAGAGCTTAAGAGCGCCTATCGTCATCCGCCACCGGTAGGTGAACATTTCGGTTCCTTGCAAAGGCTGTCTCCTGCAATTTCTACTCTTCTAATTTCCTTCCCAAATGTAATTCCTTTGGTGACCTGGTTTTTCTGAACCACACGAGAAAGCTAGGTTTTTGCTTCCCGGTTTGGCTCCAATTCCAATTTACCCAGATTTTCTACATTTGCCGCTTCTTTCTGTTCCGTTGCCTTTTCTTCTTAATTCGCATTAGCACTAGCAAGATCCGCCAGGCACTGCATTCTCTGACCGTCTCCAAACCACTCGGTTCGGGCGGTATTCCACCCATCGTCCTTAAAAAGGTGTTCCCCTGAATTGGCTTTTATTTCACGTCGCATCTTCCCTCAGGCTTTTTACTTTTATTCATTTATGATTCTCTCTGCCACCTCCAACCCAATCCATTCTTTTGCCGATGACACCACCTTCCTTTGCACTGCCCCTCTCCGCCCATAGCTAATACACGCAACCTGATCTAACAATTACGATAACCGTGAAGCAGGTTGGAACAGATCTTGTTCCCTGTAATGTTCCAACAATCATGTGTCACATTTCAATGCTTCCGATAACTCTTCCTTTTCAATTTTCTTTTAGGATTATCTTTCTTCCCACATATCCTTTGACTCGTCTGTTTGGAGTTCCACAGATTCTGTTCTTCTTCTGGCTTCGTTATGCTGGTCTCTTATATATCAGGTTTGCTCCAGACTCGCATATTCAAAGTGTTTTTCTGTTATGCTCGTGCGTTTCTTCATTCCGGTTCAGCTTCTATTGTAACAAAGCTCAAACCCACCTCGAACTTGAATACTGCAATCAGGTATGGGTGTGCCCTCGTTCTGCTTCGCCTTCTCTTCTTGGTCCGGTTCAGAGAAAGGTCATCCGGCTGATCGACAAAACTTCACTGACATCTAATTTGCAGTCACGGACCCATCGTCGGGCAGTTACTTCGCTATCCCCTTTCTACGGTTACTACTTTGGCTTTTATTCTCCGGAACTTGTCTCAGCAGTTCCTCTTCATGTGACCCTATCTCGCTTTTCATCAGGTTTCTGTTGCTCGATGTCGTACTTCTTAATTTCAATCTCCATTTTTCTTTCGAACTTTCGACCTGTAGAACCCTCGCCTACTCTCTGTATTCCCCTCAAGCTCGGTCTTCGCTTTTCAAGAGCAGGATCAATAAACTTATTTATGTTAATGTTCCTCTCCCTTTCTCCCATTACAGTGCGTCTTCAGACCATGGGGTTTGCCCCTTCATTATATTTTACTTTGTCTAATAAAGAAATATTTAGTGTTATCGTAACAGCAGAGCTCCGTTGTCTATCCGCAATGGAACCACTGCTGTACCACGGGTTATTGTTGTGTTGCTTATCAATAGACAATAACGCTACACTGTTTCTTGTGGTTCTGAGTAACATCAGTACAAGGGTAACTGTCGTGAAAAAAACTGAAGAGAACAGTACAATCTAACTTGGCTTGCCCAAGACCGGAAACGTGGATTAAAGGAAATGGGATCTAAAGTTTCCTAGTCAGATTATTTGTAAGACTTCCACGATGCACTTGTCTTTCGAGGCGATTTCTACGCCTGATAATAATCATCCGTTTATCTTGCTTATAGCGAACCGGAGATGGAACAAGTTGGTGCTACTAAGTGATATGGAGCGATATTTATGATCAATTCCAGGACTGAGGGTATCTTCCTGTCATGTATCTATTAACTGTGATTGTTGCAGCTTGGATGCAGATCTGATGGACGTGCTGCGGACGAGTTCAGACCTCTAGAAGTTGAAACAGGAATTCTCAGTCATGCCACGGGTTCAGCACGGATCAGACTGGTGAGTATACTATCTTTCTTCTAAACCTGCAGGGTGGAACACATGTAATGGGTTGTGTGAAGATGGAAGTTGGAAAACCGTTACCAAACCATCACGATGAAGGTCGCATCGAAATCTCTGTGGAATGGTATGTCTTCAAGATAATTGCGGAATAAACTGTACTGGGGATTTAA
>LUCM01005759.1:25680-39912 GCA_008360955.1 Fasciolopsis buskii
GCAGTGAACCGTGAACAGTGGCGATCGTGCTGTCATTTTCTATCGAATCGGAATGATTGAAAACACGTGCGTTTGTACAGTTAGGCTGTGTTCCGTGTGTTGGCTGCAGCAGCATCTTATCTTTTCCCGCCTGTGTAGGTCCACTCCCTGTTCCCCTTGGATATCCAATCTTTTTATAGAAACGTGTAACTCTGGGGAAAGGCAGCGGTCAGTGAAGCTTGCCTTGCTGTTTAACGCTGAACGATGATGATGATGATTCAGGGGTCCTTGCATTTTTTCGGCATTCCGAGACAAAGAAAAAAAGCTACTAATTCGAGTTCGCGGGCGTCTCGGACTTTCGCATTTGGTAATCACATTCCTCGTTTGATGATGCGTACTGATAGTCCGACAGCATTTTTTAAATACCGTAATAGTTGGTGGAAATTTTGGGAGGGAACGGGAAGGAAACTGCTCACGGAAGTGATTACCGAACAACTACGCACAAACAATAGCAAACGACCGCCTCGTTAATCGCGAAAACGAAAATAATTCGCTCCATGATTCCAGTGTGGAGAGAAGTAGAATGTTGAAACAAATATCAAATTGAAATAATTCACCATGTGATATCATCGCCCAACTCACCATAAAGAAACCATGAAAGCACTGTACAGCTGTTTCATCCTTGTTGGGCATCATCAGCAGTGCATATCCTACTACTAATAAAATATCAAATTACTGAGAACAATTAACCCATTTGCCATTTTGTAACATGGAATTTTAAGTTCGTCGCAAGTATCACTTGTCTCCTGGGAGAATGAGATGTAGACTGGTGCAACAACCTGTTGTTTCACTGTTGGAAAGTCGACTTACGTGATTTGCTTAAAATAAAACAGAATTTGATGAAATATAGCCCATTCAACGGGTTAAAACTTCGAAAACAAAAATGAGATAAGAGTGTGATGGAAAGCAAACTGTTCATTTCCAGGTTGTTTACTGAAATCCACCGGAAGTGCAAAAGTGGGTAGGAAAGTCACGTGTCTTCATTTACACGTCCCAATGCGCGCAATGTGTCATCCTAAAAATAGAACATATCTGTGTTAAATAGAATGATTTACAATGTATCTGATTTCTTTTCACAGTTTCGTCGTATCCATCGCATCTGCAACCAATGCATCTCACTCGAATGGTTGGATCATCGCCCATGACGAGTATCAGGTGTGACGTGCACATGTTTTTTTCCATTTGCTCCGTTCTTTCAGGATTCCATTTCCGCCAGGAGCTTTGATTGCATTGTGACAATATAATATGATTTATGGGCGAACATTTACCACCCAATACAGAGTATCTCGCTAATGAAATTAGTGTTCGCCACAGAGAAGTGCGACTCATTTCAACCAAGAATAGTTTGCATTTTTTCGGTTCGATTAACGCTGTTCACAAGCAAATTGAATAAGTCAAATCATTGTTATTATTATTATTTATGGTGTCAACGAACAGCATTTCAGTAAGAAAAAACCAAATGGCCAAAATGCATGTGAACTTCATCAACGTCAAAGTCCCAAATACCATGAGCTAGAAACAGAATCAGATCACTGATCGACTGATTTGGAAATAAATAATTGTCACGTGATCTGTCAATGGTGGAGGCAAGGTTCTGACTTGTAGCCAAGCCAAATTTGTAACACTCCAGCGAAAAATGTGATCCGATGAAAATCTAAGCTAACATTTTACTTCTACATACAATGGAACAGATGAAAACGAAATTTTCAGTTGTATAGTCACTAGATTGTGTGTGTTGACCTAGTTCATTGAGGTATTAAATCATGAGAATAAGATATGAGTACACTTGAAAACGAAATCATGAACTGACAAGTTAAGGATTGGTAACTGACTTACATCATTTCTGACTGCGAAATAACCCGGGTGAAGAACTCTGGCAGGATGTATTCTTCATCAGTGCGGAAGATTTTTCGCCGCATACATAGACTAACCAATTCAAGCAGTGAGTGCATTTGCTGAGCATGCATCCGAGGTTCAACAATGGTGACGAGAGCCTCGATGTTCAATTACGAACCAATATTATTATTAATTCATCGTAACTTCAAGCTGTTCCAGCAATTTGCCTAGACAGTAATTTGGGCAGGAAAGTTGTGCAGTGATTAGACTCATTTTCCATTTAATTACTACCCTCTTCCCTTTCAATGATTCTTTTCGATTATGTTTTGCTGAGCAGCATTATGGCAGGAGATTTCTCGCACCAGAGTTACTTTTATCCCAGCAGGCCAATTACAGGTTGATCTGTGGCTCATCATGAAAGCGTCTGATCATTTTGATATTCTCGTGTAAGTCACACCAAGAAGCTATATATATATATATATCAAAGGTGAATGCATAAAACAAAATGTGCATGCGATTAGTTCTCCCGCTATATTCACGTGACTTAATGAGAACAACATAAGTTCCATTTAGGGACATTTTCATTTACGTTAGAATGTGTTCGATGGGAATGCGCCTTCATCTCAGTCATTCCTGGAGGTAAAATTTAACGAGACAGATGGGTTGTTGCTAAAGAAAATTCAACTGGATTGAATCTACAAGTTTACATCAAGGCCGTCATGTTCGGTTTCGCTAGTGAGAACTAAGTTTGTTGTGACTTGCCTTCACAATAGGCCGCAGGATTGAGTATGCTGCTTGATCAACATCCCTCATTCCTTTTGTCTTTTTTCTTCTCTGAACTGTTCAAAAACGAAACATTTTCGAAACAACGGACAGCGGCACAAGCTGATCATTTGAACGATGACCAGCAGTCGACAGACATGAACTTCCAGAGTTCAATTTCAAACGCCACAGAGCCAATCACCTCAACACCGGCGGTCAGTCACTTTTGCCCATCATCCGCGAACTGACCTAGCAACAGTAGGATCAAATGTTGGACTTCGGTTTTCGATTCACTTGGAAAAACTGCACCATTATTATATCTCAGCCTGTAAAAATGCAAACTTCCCTCGCAAATACGACGCAAAAGGCATGGTGGACTCTTGTGGAACAAGACTAATACCTAAATGGTATGCTTGTGTAAGGTTGTCCCACTTTTATTTGGTAATAGTCAAAAAATAATTCACTGAGACAAGCTGATTCTTCGTGATGTATACCTGTTTTCTAAATGCCTAGGTCGAATCAAGTTGGAGTCAACGACCTTTATAAACACGACCTAATTCAGCTAAGCTAAAACTTCTCATAATTTTGATGGTTGGAATTAGAGTTTATCGGCGTTCTATGGAATCATATGATCAGACCGAATAAGCATATGTTGAAATTCCTTGGGCAGATCATATTTAAAAACATTTTACTCACCAAGAAATAAAGCCAAAATGTAAGAGTTCAGTAGTTTGCTTCAAATCTACAGAGCTTTTAAAAAGGTGTATTTCTTAGGTCGGTCAGGTGGTCAATGCATCTACGGTTCCAAGAAGCAATGAAGCATACGGAGATACTCAAATGAATGGCAATGTTTAGTTTTGGGGCTGTCCTATATTTTGTCCCTCGTTCATCGTTGATATGTAGTCTAACATTGAAAACTGCCGAATAACTTTGTAACGATTTCTTTTAATTTGTTTGTAATCATCAACAATGCGGTGACCTGAGAGTTGAGACACTGTCGTGATTCGTTCCCTATAGCCTAAGCAGCCGGGACTGGTCAATATTGAAAGTCCCTGAATACATCGAGGCTCCCGGTACGGCAATCAGGGCGTGAAAAATGAGCATGAAATTCGCACCACTAAAAACTATCGATTATGGCTACCATCCCCATTGAGTACAACTCGGACGGAGGGCGTTTGCAAGAAATGACATCAGGACCTGTCGTCTAAGAAGTTCACAAGCTCAAATATGCTTGCTTAAAAACTCGAGATCCCGTCTGCATGCACTTGGGTCGGCCGCTTGCATGCTATCAGAACACAAGGAACCATAGTACGATGCTTCGGTTTTATTAGTTTAACAAATCATACCCATGAATTACACCGACTGGGAGATAATCAGTTCATATGGAAATCCTGTTGTGAAGGCGGACTTATACGGTGTTCACGAACGGTCCCTCAGTCTGGCTTCCAAACGCAATCAAGCGTGACTCCATGGTTCAGATGGCAGGGTGGACGAGGTAGACGTTGGTGGATATCTTACTTGGAGGGTGATGTGAATCTCGTAGAAGCAGACCGCTGTTCGCATTTAGATCTAGTCCACATTTGTCAAGTAGGCGGGAAAGAAAAGTATTTCATAACAAATCATCTCCAAAGATGATAGTCAGTTACAGTTACAGTTCCCTGTCGCTCCAAGCCTTATGTTCACGTAATACAAAGTTAGCGAGGACCATAATCTGCAGGTACCCATGAATACAGTGAAAAAGTTGTAACAAAACAGAATTATTACCTTTTTCAGAGATTCGAAGCCCTTTCACGCCAGTGGGTCATTTTTGATCATCCTTAGGCCCCAGGGGAACATCTTTCAGTCTTTCTTCACGGCGAAATTTGTCTGAACCAGTCATCCGGAAATAGAGCATTCTGCCAAGTAATGTTCTAAACCGGAATACTAAAGCGCACGATTAGCGAGCAGAAAAATGATGTGGGAGCACGCGTATCTCAGCACCAGTACACGTTGTACCGGCGGTAGACTTTTAGGTGCATATATTCGAAACGCACAGATTTGTTCATTTTTATCTTATTTCCAGTAAAAGTAGAGATCGGATATAACTCGGAGACTTTGGTTTTCTCTGTACGTTCCGTCTTTATTTGTACGCAAGAATAATCAATATGTTCTTCCCATTAGTTGACACTGAGCTACAAAAGTGCTGAGATCTCCAGTCCATCATTCAGATCTACAGGTTCAATGTATCTCAAAATGTCCATCCCCGTCTCAAACTGCAAGCAGTCACTAGCCATTGACTTCAGCTTAGCCTGACCACCTTTTTTGATGTATGGTTTCTGGTTGGCATGACAACCAAATTACAATCAAGTTGTCCTGATCTCCTTTCTTTCTGTCCCAACCTCCCCACCTGGTATCATGTGGTAAAAACGGTTTTGTTGAATGAGGGCTTTGTTAATTGATTCAACCTCCCTCTTTTTAATGAGACAAAAGGGCGGGCCCACGTGAAGACTTTTGTTCCCTCTTGCAGTGCCTGAAAACGTTCAACTCGGACTGACCTCGTTTACCGGGCAAATGCAATTGATCACATTTCATGACGTTCACAGTAATGATCTAGGCATTGAGGAAAAAAGTTTCTATTTTTGTCTCAGTCCGAATTGCGTGAATACTGTTCTATATGTTGGTCATATCTGAAACCAATGGATAATGCGACTAACCGATCAGACATTTATGCAGTATATCAACAAACTTAATGTAAATAAAAATCAATGTCCCTGTTAGCAGCACATGAACAAGGATGGTCGTGGAGGGGAAAATCACTCGAAGTTCGGGATCTCAAACGGTCAGTTACAGATCTCAAATCTAATTTGGTTTTTAAATCTATGATTGATCATCCACCACGCTGCACGAATTCTACCATTGTCAATTCAAAACAACTCTCCAACAAGTAGGTTGGTTTTGTTTATCCACTAGCTCGTCATCATAAAGTGATTCGTTTGGAGTGGAAATTTTAGAGGTATTTTTGAAGGATAAAGGAAGATGACCGATTGTTTGGACGAATACATTTGTAGTTTCATCATTCAAACACAATTGTCTGAATGATGTCAGGAAGCTTGCCTAAAAATAAGATGAAATGTAGCACGATGGATGTTTAGTGAATTCAAAAAGGAAGTAACAGGAGCCGGAGTGTCTTCAGCAGACAAACTCACCCAGGATTTTCGATTCCACGAGGATGTTTGTTGTTAGAAGCGGAGAATGGTAACGCTGACGCAAATGGTTCACTTGTGGCTCGGGATTTCAAGTTGATTACCAATTCGAAATGTTCCCATAATCAAATCGACGAGAAACTGTGTCGACCAACACTATTGTTGTAATCCAGTCACAAAGCAACTGGAAACCCGGGAGTTTAAAATTGAAGTGAGATCATCTGACCAGATTCCACCCTTTCGCGATATTATTTGATTTGGTAGTGCATGAATCCATGCTACTTGACAGGCTGTTAAAGTGACCTCATGTGTTAGAAAATGGCTAGTTTAACAGTACATATTTGATTCGATGCCCGTGAGGCCGTCTTTCTTTTTCGATAACCATTTAATTTGATTGTCTGAACTTTAAATCTGTTCGTTTGTTTAGAAATCCCAAAGTGAATAAAATTTTCAAGTGAAGTTAGTTTAGTTATGAAATATTAGCAATTGGACGATTTGCTTTTCTGTAATCCAAGAGAGTCTTTTCAAACCAATTGTTTTTTCCATTTTACTTCCATACTCGGTCGATAATAACAGGAAAATCACAGATCATTAGTCAAATCAGTCCAGTGTAATCTAATCAGCTTTCATGAAAAACCAGTGCTAAATAAATTTTTGCTGCATGTTGTTTAGGTTGATGTGCATATATAGTAGTAACTCATTGCGAAATGAAGAACATATGCAACCCGTGAGTTGCTTCAAATGAGAATGGGTATTAGATTGAATTGGATTTTTTCAATACTTGGCACAAATGAAATTCTCTTCATTAAGAAAATCGAATGAGTTGTGCTCTGTCAGGATTACAATGAAAACTCTGACAAATAAAATTAGTCAACTTTGTCAGAATTTATTAGTTGAATGTTTCAACACGACCTTCATCATTTATGCAACTTCTCAATTCACCCTCGAATTTCCTTCAAAAATGCCTTGAGTTATTCTTAGCAGGTGATTATTTGTTGCCAATTTCGGATAAATCACTCAACCCGACATCGATATCAGGTATGAATTAATTGACCTCAGCGTGTAGTTCACTCCATAGGGTAGCGGTTGAGAAAACGAGGACACTCCATTTTCGACAGCGTACACAAAGTGCCACGAAATTCCTGCGTCCACGGTGCGGCAATTTTTGTGTGGCTTCTGATCGAAAGAATCTGTTCGATGTTTTTGAAAATCGTACAGATTGGGACTGTATGAATTAATGTATTGTATGAAAATTATTGTGATTTAGTTTGACGCCATGTAATTCATACGAGTGCTGCATTGACAAATCTGACTTTTGTTCAAATGGATTCCGTGAATCATCTCATGTTTTATCAGAGCCTTTTTTTAAACTTTGAAGATTTGTTCGATTGTCTGTCAACATTATGCACTTTTTAAAATAATTCTACACGCTTCCTGTTTGAGTTCAAATCCATACAGGGAAGAAATCTTATGATGTCAGCATCCTCGTAAACAGCTCCATTCGAAGTCGTAGGGCAGCGGTTATTCTTACAGGCGCGTTGTATTTCACTCTGGTGCTATCCTAGCGTTGACATTTTCCGCGGAAGCCGATTAATTAACTGATATTCTCCGATTTAGGACAAAAATTCTCCAAGTCACAGGGCTATATCCACACTTATCCGAGAACACGCATCGAACACGTCGAAATCTGGCTAACGGTGACCCCGTTCTTCGCAGCGTATGGTACCTCAAATCTAGGCAAAATCTTGACACCAGCTAACTGTCCGAAAACTGGTCCATGTGGAACCATTGCTGTGACGCTTAGAGCGGGACTTCAAAATCCGTAACTAATTCGGTGCATATATAGCGAGATTGGAAGTAATCGTGAGATTTATCTGGAGGGACGCATTATTCTGACTATTTGAATATCGGCCTACGTATTGGTCAACAAAATCTAGTCTGATCAGAAGACCCGTGAACAAGACTCAGTGTGATATATCCAGATGCGAAAAAATGAAATATTGTGGCTGACAAATACATGAAAATGCCCTCATCTAAGGCAACCATAGTTTAACTTGCGTTACTCCGTACTTCTCAGAATGGTTCGCGCAGGACCATCGATTATACACTGTTCGTTGTCCGCTAACCCTGATTTACGCTTGTTTATTACCTACTCTTTGACAAGCCATCCATTCAACCTTATTACACCCAGCAAGTGACTGACTCCTAACTTTTGACCCGAGTAACGAACAGCATTAACGGACACTGAGGCAACTTGTTTTCTGTGAACAAGTTCAGAATGTAATTTCTACCTTAGCGTACATCTATACACAACGAATCTTGCGCCGCGTTAGGAATAAATAGCTCACGAAGAGCCGTGGACTAAAATAATTTACCATGCCGGTATTTAAACCTTTTAATGGCTTATTTCATCAAGAATTTCCTTGTCATTTCCGCTATTATGCTAGTAAAAATAAATCTGTTTTTTCGAACAATTCAAAGTGTTGTTTTTTTGCCGCCGCGTGAGACATTTCCGCACGTTTTCTTTTATGTTATGTTTGTTTGCAAACGACATCTGTGAAGCCCATTTGCCCCAGGAGCTATTTTGAAACCTCCACAGTGAGCTCGTACTGCTGTAGGCTAGAACAAAACGAAATCCAATTTTATCCAATTTGATTGCGTTTTGAGGGCAATGTCTCTGAGCCCGCGGTCTAGAATTTATTTCGATTGAATACGTCCGGACAGATTTATTTGATGTGCATACGAAGATTTCATGATTTCCTATTCCAAAGATGACCAATAACTAGTGATGGAAACGGGCGCAAACAGATTGGGAGACAGGCATTGATAATAGAATAAGTTTGCTGTGAGCGTAAATCAAACTGTTTGACTGGCTGCATTGAAATCCCCGCAACTGTCTTCTTGCGCTGTTAATTCAAAAAATCGGTTCCTTCATCACACGTGTTCGGAAGTGATTTTACTCAAATAGTCTCACAGTTCATGTTCCAAAATTTCGGACTTGTCACTCATTCTGCACTCCAGGGTAAAATTATACAAATGTGTGATTTGTAGTCGACATTTTGTGGCTGAGCAAACATTTTGCGACTCATTAATGCTCATTTATGACTTAGACGTAGATTGAGACGATTGTGAGATAGGAAAACACTAGAGACTGCATCTTTTGGCAAGTTTGAACTTATCTCAGCCCATACATGGAAATGGTCCGACTATCTTTTACCGAGGCACAGGGAACGCTTCTCCGAAACGCGTGATTTCGAGGGCGCCGTGGTTCTGTTTATTCCAAGAAGGATGTGAATTAACGGAACTGACAAGTTAAAAAATTTCGGACACCATGCTATTTTCCCAGATCACTTCTTTTGGCATGACTATAAAACAGACGAGTCTAATTCGAGTGGCTTGTTTCATTCAAACTCCTAGATTCATTCACAAATTCTTTACGGCTTTTCCGTCTGTCCTATACCCACAACCAAACTTCCAGTGACCCAGGCCTTCGCTCGCTATGGGTTCTTGTCTGTTTCATCAACTGGGAAGAGCTCATATGCTTGTGCTGCAAACCGATTGCACGTTAGTGAACCATTCCGGAGTTATTCGCCCGGCTTATTCGTTCAACTCGTTTGTTTTTTTACCTAAGTTCATGTCCTTTCACTCATTTCCCTCAGTCAAACTGACGTACCGTTTGGTTATTTTATTTCAAGCGGACCCAAGCAATAAGTTCATCAAAACGTTTTGCTCCTCCTAACAGTCCTCTGTTGTTTTCATCGCTTAATTAAAGATCCGAAGTATTTTGTACTCTGGCCATTTTTTGTGTCGCGCATTTTGATTTGGTAAAGGAACAGTTTACCTAATTTTGGCATATTCACCTCTCTTCGTTTGGGTGGGGCCAGTGTGTGAGAGCAAGAATGGCTAAGGTGTCAGAGGCGTTCCGAACTGGCATCTAGTTTATGTTTTATTCGCTAGGGGGCTGTCTCCGAAGGGATTGCCTGGCCGATCTGAACAGTACGGGAACAGGAAGACGAATGTAGACCGAAGCCGAATAAACACATCAATCAGCATCAATAGTTATACACTCATGCCACTGCAGCAATCCGAAGGCTAAGCGTTACCCATCCTTATGGTAACCAACAAACAGGGTACGCTCTGTTCCGTGCCTTGTCACGTGACAAGGTTTTAAGCTCATACAGAATCCCTGAGTGCCGAAAAACAGAGATGCAATTCAGTAAATCGTTTTTCCGAGGGTTACTAGAACATAACACTAGAATCTCCTAGGAACCATTAGGAACATGAATTAATAAGTCGTTCCTAGAATCAGACGGTTATTCGTCGGAGGTTTTTTGCCTACCAGGCAAAAATTTCAGAATGAGGACACAAGTTCCAAGGGTATGGGTTTTGTTGACTGTAGGATGTTTCATCAAGGGATGAATGAACAAAATTTTCCGGAAGGATACGACGCTTTTTACCGCTTATTGTCGCTCGTCGGGTCTCGGTACCCTGGAGGGTAATTGCGTTCAGCCGCATTCTATTAGCAATCGAGAGTGTTCATATTGTTTATTATAACGAGTGCGTAAAATGCATTGCGAACAGCACTTATTGGCAAACTAGATTATGAATCTCGATTGTGATTTAATCAAATCACTTGCAATCGATTTCGGTTTATGTCGCGAAACAACTTGGTAGCCCAGGGGAAACAACTCAAGAATCCAGATCAGATAGGACTTCGAGGGAATGAGATTTCGCCCAGTTTATTCTTCTTTTTCACGATAAAGTTTGGGATAGAACAGTCGCTGTTAGGCGCATAAAACCGGATTACACAAACAAAGGATCACAAACTCCTACACTCGGAAATCGTCACGTATCTAACGAAAAATAATCAGGTTAGCCAGAAAGCTTACCCTGCAAGGCTGAGTGGCCCCGGATGTGAAAATACAGCGCCGGTAATTGCTTTGCCACCCCAGTATTTGGTAAGCCCGGGTTATCGTCGTTGGCACGTTCCTATAGGTTGGCACATTGCCACGTGTCTGCTTGTTTTCGACTGGCAAATGCAGTTCCGAGGAGGAAGCAAACGAATGGGACTGGGCCGAGTTTTGCATAGGGTGATTTTCTACTATTCAGTCAAAATCAGAGCAAAAGCGGCGGAAACCAAAGAGGCTGTTATATTTTCCTAGTACTGCTTCATAGAGCTTAGGAAATTGTGTTGACTTTTTTCGAGGTATTGTTACACCTAGATGTCAAGAGTGTTTTTTTTTCATTCAATCGACTCGGCATTGACGCCCATCACTGTCTTGCAGAACGGGATGAATGAAAACTAGTCATAAATACTCGCTGGTTATTTTCGGTATTTTTAGTGCTCTTATTCAAATATCTCAAATTCATTTAACCAAAAGTTTCTACTAAGTGTTATAAAAAGGAGCAGCTTACAAAGTATTCTCATTGTTTTCTGGACATTTATTACAACCAGTCTGTATAGAAAACCGTCCAAAAACGAAACATTACCAGCCGAGCATCAACATTTCTCAATTGCAGCACAACAACGTCTGTCCATTTTCCTCAGCTTCGATCATTGGATCAGTTAACACGCTCGAACTCGCTGCGAATGAGGTAGCCTTGATTTGTTTAGTTCCATTTTCAAGCGAATATTTACAGACACGGCGGGAACATTCGAAAAATGCGTGAACACAATCGGATAACATCATTTCATGCTCAAATGATCAGTTCGATCCAGTGCGAGGGAACTATCGCAAACGCGTGTGTCAGTGATTTTTTCTGTTATACATATAGTTTTTCAGTTATCTGATGCATTCAGCAAAATCAACATTTCCCGTGTTCCCAATGGTTTATTGATTTTTCCCAATGTTCACCACAGTGCCCACCTTTGAAATCGCTAAATGTGATTTTGTATTGAAGAAGAGAAAACGCTCAAATTTGCATTACTTTGCCACAGGCACTGACATGCCCTTCAACCGCCTCACTTCAGAATCACAAGTGATCATGTTATAAACAATCGTGCGATAGAAATAACCATTATGGAAACGTGATGATTTAGAGAGCGAATCATGATTAATTTGCTATACGTCCATCATGTTCGTCCACATATTTATTAAACCAGTTGATTCGGCGCTGCAACTAGTCCCCATCAAATACTACTCATACGCTACTTTCTAGCTTGGATTTATGCTTCTGAAGAATATGTGGTTTATTCCTGTCTTATTAGGGCAAGAAACAGTGTTTCGAATGATCTCCGTTCAACAATATCAATGCAGAAAGAACGACTAAAATGTTGAACTCCAGCTTTTCTCCCCAAAATTTTTGGTTGCATTTTCTACTTTTCTACGTGTTTTCTTTGGTTTGAGTATAAATAAATCGTCGTTCACAAACCAGTCGATGATTAAACACTTATTAGAAATGACAATTTACTCAGCGACATGCGGGTAAAGACCTTTTTGTTATGTGGAAATTTCAAATATGCAAACTGTGCAGGTATTACACTGCGGGCATCGGTGCTGAAGATCATTTGCTCAGGTTCAGCGTTAAAATATCAACCTGTTCATCTTAACCAGGTTTCTGGATGAAAAACATCTCGTTCTTAGCTCTTCGTGAATTTTTCAATTGAAAAGTCTCCAACTGTAATGAAAATTAAATTTGTAAAGAATTCTATGACATCCGATACTGCGTTGGGAACCAAATAATAAATGGACTGATTGTTTACTCCACATTTCCATGGACTTAGATTCTACTGGAAGGTCGACTCGGATTCACTTCCCCATGGATCTCTGATCATGGACCTCACTAGGTGAAAAAAGCGAATTGGACTGGGAATCTTAGGTCCACGTTACGTCACGGGTCCACTAACACCGACCCACTGATAGCCAACCGAACTCTCGGTCCATGAGTGCAAATGAAAACCAGCGACGGTCGCATGATACTACTAGCTAGTGAAAATAAATTGGACATACTGTTACTTCCTAATAAGAGTATAGACAAAATAAGTCATTAGCTCTTGTCCTAATAATGTCAGGAATTCCCTACTGGAATAAGGCTGGCAAAATGAAACTGGAACGCACATTTTTACTTAATATTAACGGTTATGAACGCGAAATAGTGAATAGAGAGTGCATTAGATAAAGCTACCGTAGTTCCTTCAGAGTTTGGTGATTGAAAACTGAGGGTAGTTCCTGGTGGTGTGTTCTGATCACCTCTATGTACTCCACAGGGGTCATCAATGAAAACCAAAATGAACCTCAGGCGACTTTGCACTTCGTCAGCAAAATTTAATTAGAACGGAAATCCCCTACCTGTAAATCTGC
The DNA here is from genome assembly GCA_008360955.1 of Fasciolopsis buskii. Taxonomy (NCBI): domain Eukaryota; kingdom Metazoa; phylum Platyhelminthes; class Trematoda; order Plagiorchiida; family Fasciolidae; genus Fasciolopsis; species Fasciolopsis buskii. The sequence continues at coordinate 38,801 of LUCM01005759.1, forward strand.
CCAGATACCCTTTTTCAAGTGTTCCCAGTTTAAAACCGTTAACATTTCTAGCGAAAACCGGCTGAACAGCGGCACGCGAATGCGTACGTGACTTGTTACCATAACTCCGTACCCTACCTAGTGCCAAATGCGCCCACTAGTATGTTGGGTAATGTATATTAATAACTAAAGATAACTTCTTTAAACGAGACTTGGTTAGGGTGTGGCTCGTGCATCTTTCGAAGTTATTTATACTATCGGTGAACACACAGAGTTCTTTCAGTGGGCAAATTTTTTTTCAGGACAGTTTACCATACAACTATGTCAAGCACCTAAGCAATTAGACCAACCTGACACTGTCAACGATTATCCGAACTTGTATACATGACATAAAACTGATTCGCTACTTATGTAAGCAATCAAGGGACGTTGGCTCACATGAATCAACTCACACTGATGGATTCTACCTCACTAAGTAGCATAGGTTAGAGGCCATTCTAAGAAAGGCAAAATAGTTGTACATTGCTCCTGTGGTTTCTTAGTGGTAAGTCGAAGTTTGACATCACGTGACGGGCACTTTCTCGACCCATACAATTTCTTGTCGTGAGTACGAAAAAAGCTGGGCAGTTGTTTGAAACTGACGAAAATCTCCAGTGCGGGGTTTCTAGTACTAGTTCTTCACTGGCATCAATGGAACCTGGACCGGAATTCTTGGCTAAGTTATCAGTAAACTGAGTTTGCTTTTTTCTGTTACTCTTGTTCTTGAAATATACTTCTGTCGAGAGGAATAGAAGAGAATGACGGGCAAAACATTCATTGCTGCACTACTCGACTAAAAGGAGTTGAAATCATGGTCACCGCAACAGTCATTCATCCAATTTCAGTCATGTCTGCTGTTCAACAATTCAAGCCAGCCCATAGTGAATCGGAGAGACCGAATGATGAAGCACCGAAACCATATAGATGGAAACCAACCGAGAGAAACTGAACAGCACTGACCTAAATGGGAGAGATTTTTGATTTATTTGTTCACGAAAGTAAAATGTGTTAGTCGTAGGAGATTGAATGTTTTACTTTCGTGAACAAATAAATCAAAAATCTCTCCCATTTAGGTCAGTGCTGTTCAGTTTCTC
>LUCM01005759.1:42900-78435 GCA_008360955.1 Fasciolopsis buskii
ACACATACACATACACACGCACAGTCGGTGGATTACTCTTGTCGGCTGGTTTCCAGTTGAAGCAAACAATACAGTCAAACAAGTCTTAAAAACCATTTTCGTTTGTCCTCGATTCCTTGAATTGGCGCGAGTGGCCAGATGGTAAACCGAATTGAACGTTCACCTGTGCATTGCACGGGTCTAAGATCCTCGGCTCATTTTTGAATGTTCAGTAGTGAAGTGGGTTTTCCGTTGTCTTTTATCCGGTTCACGAAGTCCCTTCAGAGCAAATTTACTTGTTCAATTTTCACAGTCTGTTGCCATATCGATGAATCTGCACCAATTTTCAATAGGATTTTGGGACTGTCTTCCATCACACACGCAATGACTAAGTAAAAGCAGTTCACTACCGGAAGCCAGCACACTGCAGGTCAAATATTGCAGCTTCTCAAACCATTGAGACGGATTCGTTAATTAAAGTTATCAACTTATCGACCTGGAATCGGTTGCCATCACCGATAAAAAGGAGGAGTAGGTAGCCTATCGCTTGGGATAAGCAAACGTTTAGAAATACAATTAACCAGGAGTAACAAAAAAAGACGTACGAGCAAGTATGGCACTGTTGCAGAAAATTGACTGGTTACCTTCGGAGACAATTTTGTCAGTTATTCTGTCAAAAGATTGATCCTGTGTGAGCACTTGCATTGTGTTTTATTGTATGGTCTTTTGCGTACAATTAATTATGTCGCATATCAGTCAACGAATGTGTGGATAAAATAAAATAAGAAATAAATACAGTAAAAAATGCACTCATTGCCTCGTAGGAAATATAGAACAAACTCATCCAGGAGTGATCATTGCACATTATGATAGGTATAGGTATAGTTCCAATGTGCATTGCAAAGATTTATCTGCCCGTTGGCACCGTGAGGGAAAATCTTGGGATGACGTCATTGATTTTGTAATACTAGGTAAATACATTCGAGCGAGCAAAATGACAAATGGTAGACTTTGAATGTGCACACTGGAAGAACAAACCGTGGGAAATGAGTTCAAATGACAGACGTGAAAATGGAAAAAATATTAGTCAGAAATTTGCAGAAGACAAGTACCCATTAAAATGTGGCAAAATTTCTTCTCGTTTCTATGACAAAGTAATATTTTAAATAAGTTCACTTCTACTGCAGCAGTGCGCAACCAAATTAGGATTTTTACTGGCATTTGAAAACTCCAAAATCATGTTTCAGGTTATAATTAGACTAGGTAGTTTAGAAGCATTGAGTGAATTTCGGCACCTGGTGAATATTGTAACAACGAAACAAATTGTGATTCCATGACGCGGACGCGTTCTCCATTCATCAAGAACAGAGTCTACAACCAGCGCACATTTTGTGAAGAGAGAGACACGAACAACCAAATTCCATTTCTAAGTTGCAGATTAGAAAGACAATCAAGGGGAAACTCATTGAGTGTGTACCTACTAAGCACATTTAAACATCTTGTCCCTGGCTGTTCACGAAGGGGGCTACGGAGATCCTTGTTCCACTGGTGACCTCTTATAAATCGGCCGAGAAGCTGCGAAATATTTTTGAATACATGGTGAGATTTGTTGAGAAGTATTCAAAATCGATCGCGCGGTCGATAAAAGTCACTAAAGTGTCAAATAAACTGAACTTCAATACTCTGCCGTTTAGGAATACAAGGTTTCTCCCAAAATCGACTGACATGTTCCAGAATGTCTTAAGGACTCACAGAGCGACTTATTTGGTTTCTATTCCGGTTACGGAAGGAAAAATTCCCGCGATAATTTTTCCCAACTCAGATATCATGTATCTAAACACCTCCGTTTCGCGGATTCAAATTCACTGACAAGATCGATAGGCTACCGCGTATTTCCAAATAATTGGTGATTTCAATTCAAGGTTGGCAAGAACAGCCAAGTAGTTGAGGGAGGGGCATTGCACGGCCAAATCTCTGGATGTGTTCTCCATAGCAAATTTGACATGGCACTGCCTATCGCGGGAGCTCTGATTGTCAGGGTGGTCAGTGGAATACACAGTATACAAACACCAACGAGTATTGACATGGCGTTATCCCGGGAAAGTCGACTACTCAAACTCCAATTCGTGTTCGCACTCTTATTTATTAATCTGGCCATATTTTTTCCGTTCTACCTCTTATTTCAACTATTCCATTACAGACTATTCTGAAACGTGATCATTCTACTGACTGTTCCACCCAGCTTGCACGTACACCAGGTCTGCCCTTCTCACGGCTCATCATTACGTGTTGAAAGTAATATGTTTAATTAAACGATACAAGCTACCCTGGTTGTCGCAAAAATTCTTCGTGACATCAGAGAACGAAACGGCACAGATCCGGTCTCTGGATGTTCTTGCTACTTTTCGTTGAATCTATCTAGGAAAGCTCTTTGGTTCTATGATATACCTATGGATAAACCAAAATTAATTCCCATAAAAATTGAATTCAGGGGTCCAAAAGTCTCAGCACGCTTATCGACATCAACCGCATGTTTCCCGGATGCCAAAGTGCACCGCCGTCAAATATCGCCATCTACAGTTTGGTAAATCGGACTTTTTTAACTCGTTAGAGAACTCTTCTCATGATAGACAAACATTAGCATTGGTTTCTACTTACTTCAGTCCGAACTGCATCACAAGAATCCGCAGTGTGATTTGAGTGATTTGAGTGATTTGAGCTCAGTACACAACACGCTAAGTCATTAACTATTGATGATGAGATAATAAAAAATATTAGGTATCATCTGTCGTTTTCAAGCAGCCTTGATCAAAGCAAAGTCTGCCGGATGGAACTGCTTTAAGTCGACCCAGTAGCAAGCGTAGCTTTCTTCTGATAGCAATACGGGGACTCGGAGTAACCGGCAGCCGAATACTTGTCGAGAAATGGAGAATCGTATCGACCAGCGGTTCTGTGTGGTGATTTTAAATAGTAAAACAATTTTACAGTCAAATCATATGGCTGCAAGCAGGCAATACAATCCAGAAACACTTTCGGTTTAACCGCATGTCTATCCCCGACCCATAACAGCGACTGAGCAAAACAGAACCATAACAGAACAAACCGCACTGGGTCAACACATTCCCCCGCTCAATAACTCCGGCATTACTTTGATTAATAAATAAGCAAAACAGGAGGGCAGAAAACCGCGTAGATTAGGAGAAAATCAAATCACAAGAAAAAAGCGACTTCAGCCAGAACGAGATCGGGCGTCGCTGAGGAACTAAACAGCAGCAAAACGAATGGTAGCATATTAGCCCCGGCGATGTGTTACGGGTTGAAAACACATGCGCACAATAATGGCACATAGCTGCAGTCCTCCAGTAACATTTGGAAATCTATAGAGGAAATGGGATAAGTGAATGATTATTTTCCTGTAATCAAAAAGAAGAACAAAATTAGTTCTTGTTAAAAAGCATTTACCCCCGTTAGGATGGAAGCGGATTGACGGCGTGCAATTCGCCACCCGGGAGATGGTCATTTAGTTACACGCGACTCCAAACACTGAGCGCCTATTCACCAATATGAAATAATTAACTCTATACCAGACATTTGATGTTATTCAGGCTACGTCTGCTAGTATGACCGATTTAAATCATCCAAGTGCCTGGTCCAATTCGTATATTAACGAAAGCAGTGCGGATGGCTGTTTTACTTGCTCACTGTCCCATTTCATTAGGGTAAAAGCAATCGTCGCAATTCAACTTGTTTGATGTTCATGTCTTCTTAGGTGCAAGAAATTTTGCCATCCCCCATGAACATCACTGGATGACGATGATTCAGGTTTGACCGCTGCATTGCCAAATCCTATCGGCATTGCCATGTCTGATTAACTTATCAACCTGATCAGTTTACCAGAAGTCAAAACTAATCCATTTTCACTGCGGGAACAAGATTTCTTACAGGTGCAAATCATTTAAATTAAGAACAGCAGGTAGATCACAGTTCGGTCTTTCTTGTCAATAATTAACCGAATGTCACATTTTCCAACTTTTCGAACTGATGACTGCGGCAAACCAATTTGTTTAGTTCCCAAATCAATCAGTAGCAATCAGTATATTCACTTTCTTTGTTCTCGAAAAGCTAGAGGTATACGGGTGGTGACGGTTAATTTTTGTCCCGGGCACGTGACTTAATCCTTTCAAATCAATGCGAAAACCCTTAGTTATCTGCCTCCTTGAACCTCATTTTTGAAATTTCACAGTTATCAGGTGACTATAATTACTCTCAGATGTTGTCCTGTTCTGTTGATTTCCAGGCCGTACTTCGAGAAACAAAGTCCGTTTTTCAAAATGTTTGGAAAAATGAACCGTTTAGCTGCCCCGGGGCTTCGGCAGGGTCCACTGTGTGCACCATGGCAACATCATCATCATCATCATCATCATCATTGCCCCCGTCGTAAATTTACGCTTCCGTAAATTTACCGTTTTTTCTGCGTCTGAAGTTTCTTTTAGTAAACACGAAAATGCCGAATAATCTCTTATTCGCTGAATGGAAAATACTTCTAGTAAATCTACATCAGTTTAAAAATAGCTGTTCTTGATTGTAAGTTTGAATAACAAAACTGGCAATCAATTTATCAATAAATATGCAATAAGCGATTTAAAAAGCCCTTTGTCGTGCCTAACGCCTAGTACTTTCCTAAACTGATTACCCTTGTATTCCGGGGAATGTTTATTCATCTCCCCCACTGAAATTCCGTTTGCTGGTTTTCCTTGTTTTGTGGTTTGACCTTCAGTTGGATTCTCTAACCCTTGAGTTTGATTGTTTTCTTGCTTCCTTCGATCAACTCAGGCGTTCTGGTAAGGATGTTTATTGATGTACCGGGAATTGTTATATAAACAGCATACGTATAATACGTGCACGCTTCCAGATACCAAAACAACAGGTTCTTGCCGGTCAGTCCTTCATAATTCTACCTGAATTTTGATTGAGTTAAAATTTGTTTTTTTTTCAAAAGACATTATGTGATCGTTCCTAATATTGCAAAAATCAAGGTATTCCGATGTACTCAGTCTATCGAAGGTGACCAATCTCGTCAACTTAGCAAAACATCGATTTTGCTTATGCTTTTCTAGTGGCCCAGTGAAACATTATTCGGTAGCCGAGGTTTTGATCAAACTCGGCTTCATCATGCGGTGGACGCTTCTCAACAGTGAACCACCCAAACGTCTATTGTGAATAATCTCCGTATACGAGCAGCCTGTTCTCTTCCACATCGTTCCCCCAAAGGAAATCTGGTTAAGTGATTTCGAGTGGTAAAGAAGACCAATAATTTGAGGTATTAACATTTCACATTACCCTTTTCAAACGCTTACGCAAAACAGTCTGCAGTCTATAGCTGAATACTGTATAATACACAGATCGTTTTACGTAAGTGTTCTCGAACAGTTATACGAAATGTTAACATCCTGCAGTACTGACCATCTTTCTCTGCTACTCAATTGGGTAAATGGCACCAGTTGTTCAAAATTCTTTAAACGAACACTCCCATTCTCAATTACGCGAGAACTTGATCGTTTGCTTCATCGATTTCGATCGCTAATGGTACCGCCTGACAACAGACTTCATCGATTGTGTTTAGCGCATATTCGTTGCTACTTGTTCATCTATCCTGAAAACCCCTGAGCCCGTACATGTCTTACTTGATTGCCCACCACTAATCCATTAGAAAATGAGAAGAAAATGATGTTCCAACCTTGCCTATTCGTAGGCGGCTCTCAAAATATGCCAGGTCAACTTGAGGTTGACAGTCACTGATTCACACCGCCCAACCAAGTTCTACTCATCTCCACAAATAAATTGGCGGTCAGACACGCCAAACCTTCCCAAAACGGAAACCTGAATTGAGTAGGCTGCTTGCCGGAAAAGAAAACAGATTTCGTTAGGTTAATGAAATGACGACCTTCATTGCTAGCTTACCAGTATCTAACAAAGCGGTTTAAAAATTTATTACTTAGCCAAATGAGTTTAAAGCAACATTAAGTCCGTCCGTCCGCAATCGGTGTACACGCAGGCACACAGAGAAAGACGTACCCACTTGTTGCATATTTGGACTCGGAAATCAGGCGAAACCTAATTATGAAATCACATCACGCGATCTTGTTTACAATCTCCCACTCCACCTAAGAGGGACTTTGCTAAGAGGCACTAGAGCCGCCCCACGTGAATCAATGTTTCCATTAATTCACTACTCAATTTTCCTGGTCGTTTAATATCTTTTTATAATATCAAATCACGCGAAACAAGAAAATGGATTGTAAAATGCGCGTCATTACAATAGACATTCCGACAAATTAGCCCTGATATAATCTATTGTTTGTCAAATATTCAATTTATTGCAGCTCCTACTTGCTTCAGCGATCCGGATTTTCAACTCCATGGTAAGAGTAATAACACCTACGCTGATAATAAAGATACGCATTCAAGGTGGAAATGACGTTGTAAGGTAATTAACGTCCTATATGATTTATTCACGAAATCGAACTCATCTTACACCTTGATATGGAAACCAGAATTATAACAGGTGTTGTCAAGGATCACACGCCTGCAGCTGGGTGAAAAGTTTGGTTACTAAGATCATTTATGGTGATTCACATTGATTCTATTGCACTAGATATTTCATTCTGCACATACGGGATCCATAGTATACTAGTCACGAAATGCAGGTTGAAGGACGCCATGGAACCTGTACACGGGGTGCGCTCGAAAGACATATGTTCTGGTACCACGTGTGAATGTCTGAACATCAAATGGAGCACTTTTATCGAAATAGTAGTTCACTTAAAAGAGCAACATCAACCGTGGTTTCCATGCTAAATATACGTCTTTTAACTACTTTATTCAACAGCAACGATGGTGTCAAAAGCTGATTGTTTAGAAGAGGCGATCACCGTATTGTTTGATTGTGCAATAAATATTTACGGTCCTCGGTGTACAAAGCCCGATACGCCAATCAGATGGCCTGTTCAGATGTGCGCAACAAAAGCCTTTCGCGAACCAACCAAAAAAGGACTATTCACACGGTATAACAAGATTAGTACCGGCACAGGCAGGAGGCAGTAAAGCAAATACAATTATTTCCCGGGATTATTTTGACCAGGTTGGAAATTTGTAGATTAAAACTGATAACAAAGCCTTTTGTGTGATGCCATCATTCAATGGATGATATTTTATTTGCTTCATATCAATCTAAGGGAAAGTATGCTGATAAAAATGCATAGCTGTGTTTGTGCATGCCTAGAGATTCTGAAAACAACAAATGCTCTGATAGGCGTTTGTGAGCTGTGGACGACCTGCAGAATGCCAACGCGAATGGCACATTCATTCTTGTCGGTTTATAAGGCGAAACAAACAGACATCCCTTTCTTTACCAAAAAGAGTAGGAAAGGGAATGTACACTTATAAAAGTGTCAAAGAGCTACTGACCACGGGAGTATCTTCTCCCAAACGGGAAGTTGGTGGTGGGAATTTCATTCACATTTTGAATTCAGTCATCGGGCAAAGTGACATTAAGAAATTTGTCAGGGAAAGCTGACAAGGCGGAGTGCAGACACTTCACTAAACTTCATGGAAATCGTCACATCCATCTGAGATTAAAAACCTAAAATACAATACTTCCAGCCGCAAACCGCAATTACTTGGATAGCTGGGTTGTTTGTCAGCGGTTCTATGTTTAAAATAATCAGTTCCTTTTGTGTAGTCACCGGCGCTGGTCCAGCGGACGACTTCGTATGGTCTAAACCTCAAGGTTACAGGTTAGAATCCTTCTGCCGTCCGCCAGCACTCAGATGACTGCTACTCAGTTCCTGAAAATGCTGCAAACTGGTATTTGATTAGCAAATATAAAGAAAGAATAAATATAAAGGAATTGCTGGAATGGACATCGACTTCTGATTAATGGATAAAAATTCCATATGAAACAGTCTTTACAAACAATCTACAAATCCGAGCTAATCGATGATGTTTAGTAGAAGTAGAATCGGTTAGCTTTTGAAGCCAACCACCACAATAGTATATACTAGTTCTCGACATAAAATCATAACAGGAAGGCGAGACAGCTGATATGGTGCATTTTCGAAGTCACTGTCTTCACCTAGATATAAACTCTGGCCTAAAACACTGCGAAATGCAAAATGAGTATTTCAAACTTTCACATTTATTCATCGGCCTAGACAAACATGTTTAAATACACTCTGTCATCATCGCTTCCGTGGTTGATTGAATATGTCCGGGAATATTAAACAACAGGATGTTTGAGCACTGAGAAGCTGCAAGAGGCATATGCAGCAATGACCGTCGACCAACGCCACCAAGAGATATGATCAGTTGTGAATCGGAAAAGTCAGTTTAGTTAGCTTCGTCCGAAGCTCACGTTTGCCACAGTTTGCGGAACCCTCTTAATAAAGACTATCCAAAATTTGCACTATGTAATCCCTTCAGAAGTGGAACGAGAAAAATGTACTGTTGATTCGATTAAGTTCATGTAATCTACAAATATCTGGAAGGATATTGGTCTGGGACGCGAGTTTGCTTCATTAAACTGTTCAGTTAATGCACCGGCCCAGGACAAAGACACAGCGGCAGTGGTCAAGAGTTTAGACGCGGATTTATCGCCACTCAGCCAGAATACCATCCGTAAACCGAGATCGGTAGAGTAAAGGGGTGAACTCAACATGCAGTGAGTGTTACCTTGGGTTGCGTTTCTGGCAAAAGCCAGTTGTGAACCAAAACTTTCAAATGTGAGATGGGAAAATACAACCAATGCATTCCACACCACGAAATTGTGCATGCTTTATTTTCTTCAATATATGGTTTTGCTGATTTAATTTGAACGAAATTTATGTCCAAGATGGACTGATAACCCATTCCGTAGGATTACGAACAACTAGTTTCTCACCTGCGTTACTTTTCCCTAGTTGATGTGGTCCCGACTCAAAATCCCCAATCTCATTCCATTTCAAATGATTAAACAAATCCACTATCAACAATTATATCGACTTTCGATTCAGCTATTTTATTATACAGATTATCATTTGGTATTTTGTTACCAACAGCTAGGAAATTTTGAAGCTACTTGCACGGATGATTCCAAGACTAATGCATAGAAGAAACGAATCACGAATACGTAGCCGGAAAACGTACGCCAATCAATTTGAAGTCACCGGCCTAATAAACAAAGGCACGCTGGGAATCACTGACTGTTTGATTACGATAACATAAATGTTTCTAGGTTATTCGGTCATGCTGTAGGGTTGCCAACTAACCAATGCTCACTACGGAGTTGCAATCCAGAATACGTGAGGTCGAAGAATAAAACAGATTCATTTTTCACCGTTTGATCAGAAATAATCCTGTCAGAGATTCCAACTGCCATTTATCAACTGTTCATATAATCGATATATCTGTAAACTATCATTTCACCGTAAATTATTTAAAAAGAGCACATTATTTCGTTGTTCCAGTTGTGCACACGTACACTGTGATTTAGATTACTTCAGGCGTTTTCACTCATGGTGTCACCTAAATCAAAGCTTTTGCCTATTTCCATCGTTTTACTTCTGAAGCTTTCAAACTCACTTCCCTTGGTGTCGTTCTGTGTGGGTAGGTGGACAGCTTTATCGATCGATCACGGTCTCAAATCTTCCTGGACAAAGAAAACGCATTGCATATTCCAAAGCGCAAGCGCATCTTAGTTCACAATATTTTGTTCTTTTGCACGCCCCCCCCAGTGGCAAACCAGCAGAAGTGTAATTATTGCAAACTTCTTCTTTGATATTCCAAACATTCTGTTGCCCAAATGCACAAAATTATCATTTATCGGGACTGTTTTACACTGGCGTTTCTTTCTATTTTCGATTGTTAGAATTAAAACTCAGTACTTTTCAGGACGTTTTTTTTTCAAATCAGCATGGAAACGGTTTTAACCGAGTAACACAACAAATAACGAAATCAATGACCGTGCCGTAGCAGATTAAGAGATCGCCAACCAGATCCCTAGGGAATTAGACGAGTCGCGAGGAATACAACCCTGCTGTCATTTTTTCGTGTCGACTTCAATGAGGGAAGCGCCATATAGTGGATGTCGTTTACCAAATCTCTCATCCAACTCGTTTGCTCAGTTTTGTCATTCCACAACGAAATCCTTTTCCGAAAGTCACACGATTCTTAGCCAGTATATTCCTTATATTATATATATATTATATTACATTATTATATAGCCCCATATAAATTTATCAGGTCACAACCGATGTGCCTCTGGATTTCCCCGTGTAGTTGAGCTAAACCGTTTTTTACCATGAAAAAATAGGTGTTGAATTTACTTTGATTTTTCTGCACTTAACATCTGAGATTCTTGTCTGCTTTATTTCTTTTCCTTGGTTACTGGGACAGCAGCAACAGAACCGCGGCTTTCTGAAGGTTGCCCTGTGGAGACATTTACCGATAATCAGTGGATTCGAACCTGCGATCGTTATGGTGACACGCCACGATCTGACCTTTTTGACCGCCAATGATCCAAACGTTTCCCTCTAAATTACCGTGGTATGAAAGCTGTTTATGCAGTCGGTCTCCTGACGGGTAAAAGACGGTTATCGTCTGCTAAATTTTTCCTAGAAACACAGCTATTCCAAATCACTATATGTATGTAAAAATTCTCATGTTAGTTCAATCGAAATTTAAAATGAAAAACCAGACGCCATCGAACAAATCGTGGCTCTTCAATTAAGTGCTCATAAATAATTTTCTACGTCATCTGTCATATGCCTTCGATGAAAATGCCGCACAACTGTCGTCATACAATGTCGGGCAATATAATCGCATACGCAAGCATTAACCCGAATAAATTATCGTCTATATCGCTGTAGGTTAATTTAAGGAAAGAACCACATTAGAGATAGCAGATGTAGACATGAATGGACAGATGAATTCTGCAGTTCTGCATCTAATAAACTGCGTAATTTGTTAAACTGGTCTAAGTCTTCTACGGTGATTCTCGAATTTTCGCTCCAATATTCAAAAACATCAGAAAACAAGTGAAAGCGGTTCATACGGATATTCAGACTTTTGATGACCATATAAACGTTTCTTTTCGGTGAGTAATCATAGATAGTTTCGGGTTTCCATCAACTGCACGGTACATGATAAAGACAAAACTTGGTATTTTTCGCCAGTAGCAAGCACGTAAGATTATATAAAATGGGCGATCGATTGCAGGTAGGCCTAAGGAAAGCAGCATTAGTGTGATCGCATTGATCCACGAGAAAATCACATGCTTGCATTGTTCCGAAACAAAGAAAAAGCCAGAGACGTCTGCTCTCTTTCTTCTCGGGACCTGAAATCGGCTCTATCTGGCAGCCGTTCCAAGTAATTTTGTCGAGAAAACGCAAATCGAGCAGAGGCAAAGATGCGTTTATTATTCTGAATCAAACCGCTCTTATTGGTATACTATAACCAACACTCGCTAATAGATTCTTCTACTGGCTAATCTGGTCCATCTTTGTTGATCGACTTTTTGTACGGTGTTTTTGCTCGGACTATCAATTGGCGTAATCAGTCAGATGTCACCACATTTGTGTTTATCTATGGCCAAGTTGATGTTTACGGCAAGTCAGTACCCACTACCATTACGTGCATAATTTTAGATAAAGTTCCCCTATTCTTCTCCTCCGTGGTTCATGAGGGGAGTTTTCACTTTCTGGTTCACTGATATTTTACCTTTGCTTGTGCTATCCTTGCCTATGTCTGTTTATTTTTCCGACGATATTTACTTGCACTCGGCATCTCAAACCACTGTGAGTTCTTCTCACTTTTGACGAATTCTGAATGTTGCACTTGGCAGCTCATTTCTCTTTCTTACAACGTCGAATGCTCAATCGTTTTTTTCATTCACGTCAGGAAATGCACCTTGGGGAGTTGTTGTTCTGTTGACTTTGGGTTCCAGTTACTCAAGAGACATGTACAGAGGGTTCGTTGTCTGCTGACAGATCAGATTGGTGGAGATCTGCTCGGCTTCGATAATATAATCCACATTCACTTCTGACTGATAGCCATCTGTGGAAACCTCAAGTAAGCTTTGGGAGTCATCATGTGCCGGAGTTAGTGCCATCGGTAATAAAATCCTTAAAGTTATCATTGCGCCAAAATAGAAAGTCCCTGAGCACTTTTCTTGAATGGTCCAGATAAGCTTTCCCCATCATCTGGATTCTGCTCGTTCCGCCCTATCATTAAATGAAAAAGTAGACAAAATTCTCCCGGTACCATTACCCATGCAGTATCGCAGCACCCCTAAGTGATATTCATCCAATTGAGTAGATAATAAATATCATTTTTCAATCTTTTCTTGCTTTTGATGGTAGACTTTAGTCGCTCAGCTCCAACGGTTCGGAAATTGGGCAGATATTCATGCTTATAAGCTTTCCGCTGGTTCCTTTCTGATCCCTGACACTATGGTCTAACACGAAGAAAAGGGGAGATAAATCCAATTTGTTTTGTTCGGGGAACCTTCAATCAGTTGTGCCTCTCGGTTGCTGTCGTCCAGTCACAGTTATTGAGAGAACCCTAGATCACCGGATATTAGCATTCGCTTATCAATCAATGTTTGTATCTTATGATTAGCACTTATTGATCGCCCACCTTATTGACTGACGTAATCAGTGCGAAGTCGTCACAGGTGTGTTAATTTTAGGCATTCATGATCGCCGGATTCGTGCCGAATCTCAAAATCCTGACTGGAGATTTTGGTGATCTTAAGACGTTCGCTAAATTAACGTAATAGAACGAAGAATATTATACAACGCATCATAATTCAAAAGTAAATAAGTAGCATGTCAGTGTGACATTAGTTGTGGTGAGAACGGAGGCTACGGACAGAGAGAGCAGGCAGGCGAGAATTTGGAAGACATCAAAAATCAGTCTGTACTCAACACTAAGGGTCATGCAAGTGGTCCAAAGAGATTTGATCGACTCCCGCTAAATGCTGTTGTTAAGGTGACTACTTCGATTGATTTCTGCGAAGTTGAACGAACAAGTTTCTCAGGTTGATCTTGTCAGCCTGGTGGCCTGGTGTGCAGTCTGACGATTTTCGGCATGCCGCAACCGTATCACCTAAACTAAAGTTGTTTTGGTGTAACTTGCTTCTTCCCAGATAGAGAAATTTTTATCCGGATAACATGCTCTGGAAAAATTAGAAGAGAAGGAAAAGAATGCATCTACAAGAGACAGATTACAAGACAGATGTCTCCCAAACAGCCGGTAGAAAATGTACCCAGTGTATGGGTAAATTAGAGAATGATAAGTCTGGGCAACACGCTTCCAGGGTTGCTTGCATTTGACAAATTCACTTAATGAAAAGGATGATAGCGGGAAGAAATTTATTCCCAGTATCCCGTTTGAGAATTTACAGATATGGGTTTTTCATTATACGGCTGATAGTACAACCTAATTAAGGAGGAGTGTGTTATGAATTTTGACGTGTTTGTGGGAAAATAGATTTGTCGACCAAGGACCACAAATCAATGGGAAACTTGAAAGTGACAAGCTAAAAGCTGGATGCGAAGATGAGAAGCGTAAAATTGACAATTGGGATTAGACACAAGACGGAAGTTAGAGGTTGGATAAAACAGACTATGGTATGAAAAATTATTCTTTACGGTCATGTTAATTTTGATCAGACTTCGCTGCTTGTATAATTCAAGCCTTAGCAGTTCGGTCGTTGTGATCTCCATTGTGCTCAAGCCATATTCGTAATACCCTGCTGAAAACTGCCGGTGTTGCTAAAACGTGATAAAAGCGGTTCTTGGGACGGCTACGTGTCCATTATCGATTACGTGTTGCAATATCACACTAGACTTCTTTCCGACCGTACCTTTTCGAAGAGCAGCAAGACAGTATTTCGCACTACTTTCAGAAAGGTGCCTGGTCATGTGGCCTGTGCACCAAGCACCACAGATCCACATGAACTGATACAGACCTTTGGTTCAGTCCGTTATAACCCAGAAAATGTGGCCTCGTACGTGGACATTGAAAGCATACCTCGAGGCACGATTCATAACACAGTAGGCAAGACCGTCCTAAAAGGTGAACAAATTTGAATTGAGAGATCAAATTATGAAGACTAAACATTATTTTCACAGTTCCAAATAAAATGTTGCACATCAACGCACCACGGTAAACAATTTTACTGGATATGTGGCATCACCAGATGTTTTCTATAACACTTGAAAAGGCATCGGATACGCCGTAAATAACGCGGTTCGGAAAAGCAACAACTAAATGATGTTTTTGTGGGGAGAAACGCTATCAACTGTGCGCATCTGTTTCACCAAATGAACTGAGAGAATGGTTGGTAAACACCGAACGGCCATCTTATGGGTTACTTCTAATAATACGACCTTGAAGTCGTCATCATCATCCAACGTAAACATCAAAATAATCTTCACTGACCCTTCTTTTCTCTCATAGTTATACAGTGCTATAGAGCAAATGAAAACGTAGCGTGGGCAGCACGTGGACCTGCAGGAATAAAGGAAAAAACACCTTAATAGCAAATATACGAAGTACATGCTAACTGTAGGTATGAGCAATTTTCAATCTTCTTGATTAGACAGAAAATAACAACCTGGTAGCTACTGTTGGCGGATCGCTACCATCTCCTTCACTGTCTCCAGCAAGCTGGTTTAGAGACCTTTTGAACCTAACGATGCATGCGCGAAGCACCTATCTTATCTGAATTCTCCATGCATTTTCTCACTCCATGTTGACACGTCATTTGCTGACCTCCACTTGGGTTCTTCCACTCTGTAGGAGAAACGCAAAATAGAGCACGGTGTGGCAGACGTGTTCGCCAATAGCAACACGTGACCTAAACAACAATGTCTATTAAATTCCATTCGATTTGATACATAAATTCTCAGAACCGGCACTAATACTTGGCTCCTGACCTCTACATTAGTCACATGGTAACTCCATCCTAATAAAATATCGATGATTGAGAACGTCCAACCGACAAATGAACGCAGTGCGGCCAAATATCATTTGGTCGCCAGAACTTCTTCAACCTGGCGCAAACCGCTCAAACCTTAGCTATATACGCGCTTACCTCCACTGCCGTGCTAAAATCGTTAGTCAAGCAGCAATTAACGATCTCACGTTCCTCTATTCCGAAACGTTTAACTTTCTGTGTTATAACAACAGTTTAAATTATCATAGTGCAAAAAGTCTGCCGCGTTAAACTACAGCCTTCGCGAATCTGTACGGTCCACACTGCGCATGTTTGACACATCCGAACAAGAGTACCAGTTCGTGTGCTCCATCTGAATCACACAGTTTCTTCCTAATGTTAGTCCGAACCTTACATCTTGAAGACATCTTAAACATCTCTCCTTGAGCAAGAATGCATGGTTGAGCTATCGTTGTCGAACACTATCGGTCATTTAGAATGAAACTGATAGTTCACCGAACGATCTAACTCAGGCAGAAATAAATAGACAAAGAACTGAGCAGTGCACAAAATTAATTGACCCATCCTTTCATTTAATAGCACTGAAAGGTGGCATTCAATCAAATTCTTTGAAGGTGTTTTCCAAGAGAAGAACAACTATCCTCAAATTTTTGTGGTTTCTAAGCTTGGCTTTTAGATCGCAAACAATTCATCACCAGCCGAGGTGACATCATCAGTGTGTAGGCAATGACCTCTCTGGCTTTGATACTGCAATCTTAAAGTTGCTTATTTGGCAACATCAAATCCATTAAATCTTGCGCTTTATTGGATTGTATGTTTGGTCCAGTTCAGTATGCCTGCCGATGGAATCTGGCGACGAGTGTCAAGCTCCTAGAAACTCTTTTGAATGTCATGTGTCAGCTCGGCCTGCAACGTAAACCGTGTCCAGATTCAGTGTATTTTCATCCTGATCCACGGCCGACAAAGGAAGGACAACCGTTGTCAAGGGAAAAAAAGCAACTATAATAAAAAGCAAAGCAGCTGTTAAAAGATACTACCACCAACTGCCTGTTAGATACGGATTCAGCAGTGAAGGTGGAAACCAAGATCAACAAACCCTTGAAGAAACTGCAAGATATGCAAAGGATAACCAAGGATAAACGGTGAAGAAGAAGAGCTGATGCCTCTAATGTCCCACAATTCTACGGAATTCCCAGTGTACGAGAAAGGCATCCCATTGAGATCAATCGTTTCCTTGTTAGAAGTTCCGACATACAATTTGGCCAAAGTATTATGGAGACGCCTGAATCACCTGACTGGAGATCAGAAACATTCCATAAATGGCGCCCAACAAATCTTGGGCAAAATTAAAGACGTCAACGTTGAATAAGATGATGTTTTGCTTTTATTCGATGTCGTAGGGCTCATTTCTTCGACTGATTTACAACCTGAGGAAAAACTACTGGAAGAACATTCCCAAAAACATCACGCTGTGAATCCATTGGGGGCGCCGACAAATTCCACTTCTGTTTTTGCACCCAATGACATCCTTAGGGATTGGCGGTTGTTGACGATGGAATGAATACATGAACGCAAGGCCAACTAAACTGTTTTTTTTCAAATGTTCTCGAAGATAATGCATGTGCTCTGGGCCATAAATAAACTCTTCATTACTATTGCTTAGGGCTTCATCAGTCTAAGTTCTCCACCTACCAGGGTTACGTAAAAGCTCGAACAGACTCTGACTGCTAACTGAATCAGCTGCAATTACTTTTCAATGGCGCTGTGATCAACCATTTTCCGCTGTCATTTTTAAGGTTTTTCTACAGTGGACGCTGTACATGCCGCCTTGCCTTATTCACCCATTTAAAGGTCTGGAGTTAGTGGTTCTGTCCCATCAGACGGTGTGATTCAGCGTCCGTGATGGAAATCGGATCTAAGATGGGAGGCAGAACCCGCTGATAAGTGTATCGCACGTTTTAATTGATTCCATCAAGGATTCTCTTCGTCTGATTGTTCCTGGTCCTAGCTGGTACGAAAACCTGTGTTTACGGTTTGCGCCCATGACTGCTGAGCTACGGGGGGAACGGCTTTAGAACTACTGCCTGATTCGATTCTACTTCAGTGTACCAGTTGCATTTACGGCCTTGGACAAAACTGCGCCTGTGGTAGCTTAAAGCATTACCTTCGATCTGACGCAGGTTATCTGTGAAGTGAGAGCTCCATTTTGCTGTGCGACACGAAATTTGTCGCAACTTCTTGTCAAATATAAATGACCGACCATCTTTATAAAACTGGACGAACGTAGCCCCATTATGTGCAAACTGGGCGACCAAGTCACAGTGACCACCTAAAAAGCCTCCACATTTTTCGCATTAAATCTACCTGCTAATTTTAAAATGCCAGCTCCTTTGTCCTGCTGACGAGTGACAAATGCCAAGATGGCGAACAAGCTGCAGCTGTCATTTCGGACGCCAAATTACGTCTGGAGTTTTACGAAGGATAAGCCCTTATCGACCGGGATACAGCCCAAAAAGTGTGCTCCAGCCCAAATAACCCAAATTATAATAACTCCATGATGACGAGTAGCACGAGATGCTTCGTTCCTTGAATTATGCGGGGAATATCTCAGAGGGATGTTGGGCATATCTAGTTGAATTACTCTGCTCGAATCGTAAACTCTTGTTTCATTGATGCAGCATAAGTGAAGTTCCATTGAGTCCATTGTCACCGCAAAATGCGTATGCTGGCCGTTCTGCACAAGAGTACGCACAATGATGAGACTTAAGTGTGTGTGACCTGGTAAACTTGAAACCAGCTAAGACCTTAGTCTGCAATGAATCGTTACAAGTAACTCGTGTGCTGTCTGTGGGACATTATGATTAGATAGAGTATGGAAAAGTGAAAAACGGTTGGAGACATAATGCATGTTGAATAAAGGAAGGAACTCTCAGCAGAAGCATATTTCCCCTTACTCAGCCTGGTAGATGTAATGGGTATTGCGGTCCTGACTATCCTGTTCGAAGAGTGATGCACTATGGAATCCTTTGCATAAGTCTAACCCATTGAAGACAGTTAATAGGTACTGCTAGGGAGTCCATCCAGTTTGCAGGAAAACCAGTTAGGTTCTTGAACAAGAACTTGTTCGCAAGGCAGCGTGATGCCACTGACTGGCAGCCGATCCGCTTGGACCAATTATTCCCCTACCTACTTTTGCCCAACCTGGGGAACGAGGCTACTTCGGCACGCCTCTATCCATTGGCCTTGCGAAATTTGTTGAATCTTCGTTTTGATACCCCTGGTCTCGGAGATATGGAAGCCGTCGAACCACACCAACGAATGCTCCCGTTTTGTAAGGTGTTCAACTCTCAGTCTGTTTTGCAGTTTAGGAATCGCACACACATTAAGGCTTAAGTATGCAAAACAAGAAAGACTAATAGATCACCAGACAGGAGATGGCTGCTAAATTGTTCAATACTCTATATTTTGTTGTTCGTTTCAATGTTTCTTTTCATATTTAATTCATGCAGGTGGCTGATGGATTCCCGGGAATGGGGATCAGACGGTGTCATATCCTATTCTCAGGGAAGGCATAATGTTTACTGCGGAATCAGTCGCATTTCGTTCCGAGAAGGCGTGCTGTTTCAGTATCCAGGTTGCTTGTATGCCTGCAGCTGAAAAACGCCACGTGGATATAACAAGGTCCCAGTGTTCTGCTGATTCCTCCAGGTAAGCTCGGTCGTAGCTTGTGATGCGATTTGGAAGGGATACTTTTGTGGGGTCACATGAACGTTGAGACTTAGTTCGGTTGGCAGTAATTACTTGTTAACGTCAAGCCATCATGTACTGTGTAGATGAGATGGGGTCCAGTTCACCATAGATTCCTCTATAAAGTTTTTCGATAGAGAATACTCTGAATGAAACAAAATCACAATTCAAAAACAGTCTTCTGGATTGCCATGAGAAAGATGGACGTAAGTCTACCCATCGGGTTGGTTGTTAAAATGTTTCAGGTCTACAAAACGTCTTGGAAACAAGAATCATTGTGTACGAAAATAATGAAGAATAGACATATTGTTGTTACGAAGATAAATCTTCAGTTAGGGAAGATGATGCACTTGTAGGAATCCATATGGGAGGCACTGAGCTTCTGGGACAGCAACTCATGTCCCATCAAGTGGAAAACTTCGACATTAGTTAGGTGGAAAAGATCCCCTGATTTAAGACCCCAAAAAATGTGAAATTGTAATGAAAATAGGATTTTGCATTTGGGAAAATTCTGGTCAATCAGAGTTCAAAATTATCTTCACAAAATTATAAGACAACTTATCAATAACTTTTATAGACCATTTTATGGGCTGGGGCTTAAGATCTGGGGCTATTACTTGTGCCAGCGAGAATCTACCGGAAGGGGAGTTAAACATGATTTATCATTCCACAATAGATCATTACTCGTGTTTTCTCCCAATGGAATTCCCATTAGTGTCATGCGAATGAATGCGTCCAAAACCAAAAGGGAGCACTGCTTTTGGTGACAAAATTCTGCATCTGAACCGTTTTCGGCTGCCATGTGAACCAGATCGGCAGAAATCGGATCGCATTATTACAATTAGAGGACCACGCACCTTATTTTTAGCAAGATCTTCGACGTGCTAGTGTAGATGGCACGGGGAATCAATCAACTCCAAGTACCAGCACCAAAGAGGCATCCATCATTCGTGGCCCGCGAATTTCAGGTGGGCCACAAGAGATCCCAAAAGGTGAACTGTTGGAATGAGTCCGAAAGCAACCAGTTTTACACCAAAGAGACCAGCGAATCCGAGATTTTAATCTTTGGTTACTTGGCAAACGACAGTCATGCGTGCAGTTTAGTATACCTACCACATTGCTTTTTTATTTACGCACAGACGCATTAAGTGCTCAGCTGCTGTTATCCGAAACAAAATATTTCTATATTTGTATATTTTGTTTGTAAAATCTTACGGTCATTGGGCAACAAGGACTGTAGAGAATCAAAACCTGTAAATGAATATGTTGTGCTTAACTAAGTTTGAAAACAATACCACTGCCATATCCTCAATGGATAACTCACATCCACGTCTATTGTTTGAATTTATTCATTGTTATGCATGTTGAGCTTAAGATCATTTATCTTTTACCCACATACTCATCGAGATACACAAAAATGCGGATTTCCGCTGCATATATATATATATATATATATTCCGTAGTATGTATGCGAATAGGCAGAAGCATGCAACCGGTCTCGCGATTATTGCCGCTTATCAAGGATGTGTGCTCGGTACTCCAGTTTCAGTTCATCTAAACACTGGAGAACGCCGATTCACATACGTAGCAAACAAACGAAGTACTAATGTTGTTTATATAGACATATATATATTGCCGAAATTTAAGCAATAGGTCTCAACTGAACATTTACCGATGCGGTCGGAAACAGCGTAAAGAAAAGAATACGGGAAACTTTATTCCTTCTATTCCGCGAAACCTAGCGAAACTTTTCGATAATAGACTTTCAGTTTTGAAGTTTTCTGGTAGAGTAGAAATTTAGTTGTTACAATCTTTTAGCCAAAATATTCATACTTCAACCAATACTCATTACGAGCCCCAGAAGATGAACAAAATAAGGTTTATTCACAACAATTTGATGCATGTACTGCCTTAAATCCAGCATCAATAAACAATGGCAATCAGTTTGCCCGAGGCTAATTTCCAGTAGGTTTTGGTCATTGTGATGCGGCGCCCGGTAACTCAGGTACGAAATTAATTTCACTTCAGGCTGTAAGCCAATATCAAATAAATACATAACTCATTCAAATACCATGCCGTAATACAAATCCTATTTTCGATATTAACAGGATTCAGACTGAGGTATGATGCACAGTCAGCATCCAAGGTGGTTTTCACTGGATTAGGCTCGAAATAGTAAACCGCTTTAATTAATAGAACACGCCTACTTAATTCTGGTTGATTTAATCACCGAACTTCTTTCTCAAACACTCTCGTTCGTTAATATTTTCAGCGTTTCATAGAACGAAGAAAATATCAGCATAATCAAGACGACAAAATTTTCCCTTCGGTACCACATTATATTTTGACCCTCTTCTAAGGCTTTCTCACGTAATCCGTTTAAGAGTAAACAACCTGAATGAGGATAAGAAAATTCAATAACCCTTTTAAAAAGATTCTTCCAACGGAAGTTCAATTTGTGAGTTTTTGGTGGGTCACCTCATGCGGTGTGTCCAACAACAAAACTAACCGGTGGCCAGATTAACATGCTCAGTATATTTTGCTATTCCGCATGATAATTATATTCACCGATTAATTAGATGATAAATCCATACTCCGTGCCCCCTGACATTTGATGCGCTCAAATATTATTCAACTCTATCCTCACAATGGTGGTCGAACTATTGTTCATTATCTGCGTTACAATTCGAACAAGGTGTTCTTTATTAAAATACCAACATGAGTACGATTATCCTTGTGTTCACATTTGCGCGTGATGGATATCCTGCATGAAAGACATGCTGTTTACTGGCTTAAACTATCGCAAAAGTCGACCTCATTTATTTTATAATACTGTAAAATCTTAAACACAGCCTTATAAATTGGTCGACGGTTTTAATCAGTTCATTATCTTCTGCTTGGTGGTACCAAAGAATTTGGCCATTTCTCCCTAATTATTTCACTGTCACACAAGAGCAATGCAAGCGACTAACGCAATGCCCCCAGATGACCTTGACCCTCCCAAAACGAAAATTTTCCTGTTCGGGGTTAACCGTGATTAGTAGACCTCAGTGAATGCAAAATACCTCAGTTAACAAATAACTAACCTCGATCTATAAAAGCAGTCTTAATCGTTGGTGGAATATTCGATAAAGTAGTTTTCTTTGGACTAGCAAGTGTGTCATCATTTAAGAATACAAACGTCCTGAGACTCTTTCAAAGACCTTTATAACATTTTCATGATATAGATAAACCTAGCCTTATTACAGTCTACAAAGGCAACCCGTAAATTGATTCATAATATTCGCCCATACTTCTTTATTGTTCATTGATAGTAGGACCCGAAGTATATAAACTGAGGAGCTTTTTGAATGCATCGGAATCGCCAATAGCTATATAAATATATACATCTATGACTGTATGTGCATACATACACATACACATATTTATGTAATTATTAAATTAAGATTGTTGCTTTTATGTCTGATGATATCAGCCTTGTTTCCCTCGTGACCTAGGTTTCTTATACATGAATGAGATCCGCGAGAACCTGAACATCTTCAGATCATTAGTCAAAACTGTCTTTCTGCATCTCCATCTTCTGTTTTCTTGTTCCACTAAAACTGGCTAGAACCCTTCTTCACTTGACTACTGCTATCGTTGTCCGTTTCAATAGGTCCGTTGTGAAATATTAATCATATATGTCTGCGTCTGCCGTCCAGCACATGTTTAGCTTTTTAAGTTATTTAGTAAGGTTTGTGACTCTTCTTCCAGTCTTTTCTGTGAGAACTTACTAAAGCCCTATTCTGTCGGTTAGTGGTTAGCAATTCCTAGCGTCCAAATCCATCTGCCCATATTCCTCACCTTCGTTATCCATATCTTTTCGTCCCAATTGGAGCTGACCGTAGTTCAGCGTGTCCCGTTTATCCCTCTATATTTTGGTTGCACAAAATCCGCAAGCGCTAGACGTGCCATTTAGATGATCTCTGTTTGTCTGAGAAACTATGACAACCGAAATAGCGATGGGGATTGGAACGCAAATGTTTCACACACCGTCAACATCGATTGTAATAAATCCCAAGAGAAGGGAGTTAAAAGCTGTATCCATACTCATAGGATGACTGTTAAACTGCACTAACGTCGATTCCAGTTTGTGGATTGTTAATCTTCTGTGAATAGCGTTATTTAACATTTCATTTTATGTCCACTAATACGGGAACACTGCGACCAAAACTGTTATCAAATCCCCATTTACCGTAAACCTGAGGTAGAAATCTGAATACAACCAAGAAAAAAAGTAAACTTTTGTTCATGAACATCTGGAAAT
Organism: Fasciolopsis buskii; assembly: GCA_008360955.1. Lineage (NCBI taxonomy): Eukaryota > Metazoa > Platyhelminthes > Trematoda > Plagiorchiida > Fasciolidae > Fasciolopsis > Fasciolopsis buskii. The sequence goes on from LUCM01005759.1 coordinate 65,931, forward strand.
TAATGAGAGCGCGTACACTCGGTAAGTCAGTCAGCAACAAGGAACCAGTTCATTAATTTCATTCGCTTTCTTACCATTGTACTTGGTATACCAGTACAAGTCTACCAGGTAAGTGTGGACCAAAATCCCTAGTCTGTTCCGAGTCCCACCCAGTTCCACTTTTTGATTCCCTATGCGGAAATTATTGGAAACTGTAAAATTACTCCTGCTCTTCATCTCTTTATACTGGTTATCAGTCTATCCAGGAGTGATTGGATGCACGTAACCTTGGTTGTCAAGGTAACTTTCAGTTGCTGTTAAAAATGTAGACTGGTTGGAATGTGCATGTGGGAAGAAAGACATGTGCATTTTCTTAGTTTACAGTCAGGGACGGCACCTCAGTCACTTAGACAGCGGAGATCATCTTTTCCCCTTTTTGTCTTGAAAACAAAGTTTTGCGATGCTAGCTAAAAGTAGTATTTTAGTAACCGTAAAATTCTCGTTTGTTTGAATAATTAGTACATAATTTTGAGTACCACTCATAGATGGTAAAGATTCCAAGAATGAAAATCTCTGACCGCAACCAGTGTAAACTTTGAACTTACGTTCGCTTACGTGCGCCCCGTTGAGCTTCCACGTTACCTCGGTGAGAACATTAAAAAATGATTCGTCTAGGCAACTCACTGCATGCTGCCAAGCATTGAAAGATATCCGTTTGCGAATTGGAATCTTTCGTCGTAAAATGTTATGTAAAAAAACAACCAGTTTTATAACGCTTAGCGTCTATTACGTTGCGTTTTTTCATCATTCCGCCATATGATATGGGTTGCAAGCTGGTACGGGCAACCATAGATTACAATCAAATACGCTCTAACTAATCTTATTCTTGTAATAATCAAAGAACGAATAATTTTATTCGGCATTTGGAACGTTGTGGTCGACATTTAACTATGATTTGGTACGGTACAAGATGTCACGTTTCACCTGAAGTTTATAAAGTTCTGGGGCTTAAAGCAACAACTGATAAATTGCTTTTCAAAAAGCCCTCGAAACCTTTGAAGCCATATTATTTTCTACTGTTGGAGTCCTGGTGCTAGAATATCCGTAGTAAGCCCTCGAAAGATGAACAAGTTCAAATTTGTAGCTTTCTTGTTCTTCAGCAGCCTATGACTCTTTCAAATAGTCCTGACCTAGGCTTTTGCTGAAAAACCTAGACAACTCATGAAAAATCACAATTCACACATTTCCTTCTACCGGTACGTAGTGAAGGTTGACTAAAATTGTGTTCCTTTTTTAAGCCCGAGTTTGTAAATCAGTTTGGAAGCCAATCACAGCCCATTAAACGATAACCAGATGTTTCTATACCTTGGCCGCAATTTGCATCCCGACAGAAAATCCTACAGTTTGCACTGTAAAAACCCGGAACCAGGGGTTACGTGAACACCTTGGAGTATTTGACTCCTGATCTGCAAGATAACGTAATAAATGGGAGACTGACGGGTAAATTTCTGACCAGCACATCATGCAACAAGTTAATTAGCGCCCCTGGACACGTGCTTCTCGCTCGATATCAAAGGTCCAAATAGGACATTTTTTAAGTAAAAGGTCCATGCTCTCGACTGGATATGAGGGAAACCCCAACATCCTCGCGTTGCCATGATCACCGTACCCATCAGGGCTGGTTGACACCAAATACGTCGAACCTTATTGTGTAAAACAGTCAGTTCATGGCCCGAAATTATTTTTAGTCTCGGGATTATTCAAAAAAATTAATTCTGTTATTGCATTGGTTTGAAGTTTATTTATTTTTTTTCAAACAAACGACGATAGAAAGATGTACTTGTTTGTAGTAATTGCTGCAAGTAACGTGCATTCGACAACAGTTATGTCGATTCAATCAATTCCCGCACATTTTGGGCCCACTTACCGGAGCTACCCTTCACCGAGTTTTCCCGAGATAATGCTTTGCCAAACGTCGTTCGATTCCTATTTCACGTAATAAAAAGCAGGTTATCTTCCAAACCATTTGGTTACCAAATAATACTTGGGAGTAAACCCTCTTTAAATGAAGTAGTAATGCATGGTCACGTGATTTTGAACTCCACTTACCTCTCGATTTTGCCAAAAATTGATTTTTGACTAATCCACATAAGTCACGTGATCGGACAGAGTAGGTTAAGTTAGAGAAACAATTTACAAAATGGTTATCAACTAACTGCTCTGGAATCAGATTCCAAAAACTAGCTCATTTCTTTCAGTTTTTATTAATAATGTTAGTTTACTCACTTTAACTGAATAAAAAATTATATTCCTTAAAAATTTCTCTTGTGCACATTAAGAAGACACAATTTGGCGAACAAGCTCGTCTTCAGTGATTCGTATTCATGTCGTTACATCAAAATATATTTGGAAAAAGCTTCCTTAGGAGGGATTGGATTAGTCAGATAAAAAATATGGGTGGGGAAGGGATTTGTGGTGTTACATGCATAAACTGAATACGCAGGAACGTGTTGTGCTAATTGTTTTGTGGTCAATGGTTTGCATTGCACCCAAATTTTTATCTGACTAATTCAATCCCTCCTAAAGAAATATTTCCCAAATATATTGTGATGTGATGGCGTGAGTACGAATCACTGAAAACGCGCTTGTTTGCCAACTTGTATTTTCTCAAAAATTTATATCTTTTTGGATCGGACTGCCAAAATGGTCGATACTGTTCTGAGCCCAAGTATTCATGGTAATCTTTTGAGAGCCTTTTGGTTTGGAATCGAGTTCAGCTGAAATTTTACCAAAATTTCGATGAGCACCATATGACGTATCACAGGTGGTCAAAATTCAAAGCCATTTTTTAGAAACGTTAACCTTGATGGTCAAAAGCGGACTATCTGCTAAGTGTAATGACTGGCCTTTGTTAATGAACAGTACAATTATACATGTAGACAGGGTGTGTCTTATTTCAAGTGGTAGTTCACAGTTGCCTTTTCATTGTTCTGTCTTCGTTGCGTCGCAGAACTCAATATTTGACCATAAACAAAATTCGATTGCAGTATTTCACTTAACCAAATTTGAAGTGGCGCCTGTCTAAAATCCTTGGGCGACAGAATGTTTTGCTATGAATATAACAAACCGAATTCAATTTAGACTGCTCATTATAGGTCCGGCATTTTAAAAATTTATTTCAGGTCAAAATTTGTACGTGTGTGCATTTTTCTGAAACCACCCGCTAACTGCACTGACCGTAGATGGTGCCATCAAGCACACCGAAGTTTGAACATAAAGTAAAATAAGTCAAGCCCCAAAAGTACGCATTCTACTTTATAAGGGACATTACAAGTCAGTTTGGTGTAGAATTGGGAAAATGATGAAAAGTCGACTCACGCTTGGCATGACTAAGTGATTTCGGGAGCATTTCAGAAAATAAATTTCAGTCTAAGTACAAGTGGTATATTTATACAGTTGAGTTCTATGTAAGACTGTTTGCAACCATGAACTTTGGGTTTCCCAAAGTCAACGGCAAAATTGCTAAATGCACTCTCGTTGGTAGAGCATCGATTTCTTGTTTCCCTTGTGTCGGGCTAGGCGCTTTGTCAGTTGACATTCAAGTTCAGCTTCGTCGGTTGCGGCTCAAATGACAGGAGTGGGACAGTGGAACGCATGCCAAAATTAATTTCCTGGTTAACGTCATCCTTTTGGAGGCACTGAATAGAAGGAACAATCCGACTGAATGAACATTTTTACATTGGAAGAGTGTAAACCGTTCAGCTGTTTGTCATTTTTCGATATCAACCTCGGTGTTGCCCATCCATTGATTTTCCCAATGATGAAACTTTGCTTTCGTGTTTACGGAACCTGCTCGCCAATTGTTGGTTTTCGATAAAACTGTAGCATGTGGTTCGAACCACTGGCAGTTTGTATGTCATTTTTTTAAATTACTTATTATTTTTAAATTAATTTATTGTAAATGACTACATTTTCTGCCCTACTATCTAATTTTCTGCCAGCTGGAAACCTAAAATCAGCAAACACTGATAACTTGTTTGAAGTAACGATTTAATTTGGAAATGAATTCATTTCCGATAGTCGGAAAACTGTGCTTCATCCGAACATTTTTACAGCTCCCGGACAGCTCCATTCTTATAATACTACTTTTTCTCATTTCAACCCATGTTTTGAGGAATATCTGTCCTTAGGAAAACTCAAAAATACCAGCGTCTGCCAAGATTTTCCGAACGGCCGTGTTGTCTTTCGGTTACTGGTCTCCTCTTTTTTGGTACCTAACTTAAGGCCAAAGACACAATTTTAATCCTAGAACATCTCCGTGCATGCAATTCCAATCTTACTCGCATTCTAGCGGGTCTTTTACCCCTATCCAGCCAAATGCAGAATGGACGATTTACGAAATAATGGGCTTGAAATAAAAGACATCTTCGATGAACTGGTGATAAGAAAGACGAGATGAACATGACACAATTTTGGTCATCTTTGTCGTAACATTGAGTAACTACAAAAGTTGATAAAAATTGGTCTTTTTAGGTATTTTAGACTTAGTGAAAAGATACAGCCCGGTTCTTAGAAGAGCGGAGTTACAGTCCCTGTCGGCCACGTGTAATTGTCATTTAGTGCGAGTTCTGAGGGAAAACAAGATGCCGGGAAAGTTATCTCCACATTTTGTCGTGAGGAACAGTACGAAGGCAAAGTCAAATTTGACGGTTTTTCTTCGAAAGCAGAACGGAACTCGGGAGTACATTTTCGGCTTTACTAGTAATAAAAAATAATCACTGGTTGAGATCAGGAATGTTCATTTCCAAGAATCTACTAGATCTAATGAAGTGTAAAATTGGTCGAGTCATGGTCGAAGTCACCTACAAAAGTGATGAAATTAGGAAAACGAGGGCGCAGAAATCAATAGCATTAGGTTCTATCAAAAATTTCGCTGTATTTTCTCTAACGCTTACTGTTGTCATCTTGGTGACTTTCAAAATGGTTTCCGAGAATGTGGAAAGCTGAACATGTGCATACAAGCACAACCAAAAACGTTGATTCAATCAGCCACTTCAGTCAATCACATATTGGCTGAAAATTAGAGGCAATGCAAAGATGAACTTGAAGGAATTTGCGTTGGTCGCGTAGCTGAGGTCATGGGTACGGATAAATTATGCCTTTGTATATGTCAAAAATAATACACAGATTCATTCATTGTCTCGTTCCCCATGACCCGAATGATCTGCTTTCACTTAGCGTTCCACCCGGCGCAGCCTGCTTGCTAATTTCCTGCTGCGACCCGACAGGAATGTGCCCAACCATTTGGCGACTGCGATTTCTCATTCTTCTGGGTGACTGAGAGCGCTCAAACTAATGTTCATTTCCTAGAGATGACCGGAAATGTCAGGTGTTAAATATAATGAAAAATTCACTTGTGCAATCTGAGTCCGAAGGCTGACTCCGCCAGTCGGTAACAAGCTGACCGGCCTCCATTTATCAGGCAGATTTTATATTTGCATTACATGAAATTTTCCTCACACTACTGTCCATAATTTGGTAAAAGCTGAATGCATTCAACACCTCATCAGCAAACACGGAGTAAAATTCAGAACAAAGTGTGTTAGGTTAGAAAAAACTGCAGAGGAAATCATTCGCAAACTGCTTCGATTTGTCAGAATTAGAGCTAAGTAGAGAACAGTTTGAGTTCCTACAGATGCTTACGCGAAAGAGTACGCAACTCAAGGTAGAAAATGTCAAGACACGAGAAAGGAAACCACAGAGATGACTGAATCAGGATGTAAAGGCTCCCGATGAATTTCCAGATGGACCCATACTGCACCGTCTGTTGAACATTTCTTTCACCAAAACAGATGATGCGCTGCTAATCAAAGACAGACCCCTAACGATGTATTGCAAGAATCTTCATAAATGGAATGCCACAAGCGATAGGCAGACAACAAAGGAATGCCGGAAAACCCACTGGTAAACAAAACGGAAATGCCGCAGTCATCTTATACGTATTCCCTAAAGCTGAACCTCCTGTGGTCATGGCTCTCGAAAGCCAATCAGGTACGAGAACATCCAGCTTTCCACGAAATACTGAGACATCTGGATGTGATTGGATCCGGTGGGTAAAGTCCAGGATACTCGAGGTGTCCTACGCAAACGGACGGCTTTCGCTTCTTCGTGTATGTGGCAAACGAATCACTTGAGGTGTCTACTAACACTTGTATTTAATGTCATAATCAGTTTAAAATCTCAGTAAAACTGCTATTAGTTCTTTCGACGAACTAAACTTTGCTTCCATTTACTGTATTATCGAGTTTAATTAGCTAATCGTAATGAAGAAATACGGTAAAATGATGCGACAGTTGTGCGTCGTTGGTATAACCGGTGATGAAAATATTATCCACGTGGATTTAGTCAGTAGTCGCTAAAGATAAGGTTGTTTTGTTTTCTTGCCGAATGTGAGAAACCAATTATTTGATATAATAGGCTTCAAAATTCTGAGCATGGCAACTCCAATAATCTATCCCTATCGCGCATTCTAGTGATTGGCGTTGCTTGTGGGAAGTGAACCGCATTTCAATGTGCTGAATGAACTGATTCTTGAAGTGACACATGGAGAATAGTGTGGTATTAGTTTTAAATATGTACTTTCTGTGGATCCTCGATTCATATCACGGTCTACGGATGCCCAAGCTATCTTTCGCATTTGGATTTCCTACCAAATCTGCCACATTTTTCATCATCATCATCATTATTTTTCAGCGTTAACCTAAATAGCAGGCACCAACGACCACTGCATTTCTCCCATAGCTACACATTAATAAAAAACAAATAGACATGAAACTGGGATGGGAATTGGATCTGCAGAGAAAGGAAAACGAAAGATTGCTGCAATGTCCAGCATACGGAATCAATCACTCATTCTGATTCGACAGAGAATAACAACACGATCAGCACTGTTCACTCTTCGCTGTCATATCCTCCAGTATCTTCAGCCATCAAGGATCGCACAAATAGGTGAAACAGCTGCTTTACATGTGTTGGCTGTACGTGTTTCCATTCCATGATGCTACGTCATCCGGTGATCTCCACATGGCTTCCCTTAATCTACTCGGTAGAGGAAACTTAAAACAGGGCGCGCTGTTGTAGGCGAGCGTTTGCCATGCACAATAAGCGACCCAACCAACGAAGAAAATGTGCTTTCGGAACAGGCGCCCAATACTAGGTTCTTAAACTTTACATTACTCAACAAGTGCTTCGGTCCAGAATAAATACTCAAGCCTTGCCTATACGATCACTCACACTTATTGCTATGTAGCCCAATTTCGGCATGCAGCTACCAGGGTAAGTGAAACGGTCGAAAATCGTCAACTCCTTTCCATCCAGTATCAAATTCGGAATTAGTCCTTTTTGGCTTGTCTTTTTAATTCCTTTATTAATGAAATACCAAAATGCATCATTTTTCAGGAAAGGGGCCGCTGCCAGCAGAGGGCTGCCAAGTAAGGAAGTTGACCGGCGCTGGGATGATTTGAACCCGCGACCTCCACGTCTAAGCTACAACAACGCATCGATTGATGTGTGTTAGTGGTCCATGGCCGTACATCATCATGTCATGATGTTGCACAAATCGTTTACAGCCTGCTCGGTAGCGTAATGGCTAAGGGGTTCGACTCAAAATCGTTCGTTTCGGTTCACGTCCCAGTTCTGGTGTGGTGGATATGCACTGCTATTGATTCCAAACAAGGATGAAACAGCTGCACCTTGCTTCCATGGTTTCTTAATGTTCACTTGAGCGATGATATCACATGATGAATTATATTATTGGAACATTCAATTTCCTACCACTAATACGTACCTTAATAACTATCGGAATTAAATTATTCACACTGTGATTGCTACGGTCACTTATTATGATCTTCTTAAGGATTTTACAATCATTGATTCAATCCACGATAACGGAGTACGCCGCTTGTTTCAAATATCACGAAGGATGAAAGTAAGTTTTTTCATTTGAGTTTCTCCACCCAATTTGAAAAGAACTGGGGGAAGTTCGTCGGGACCGGCAGCTTTTCCCCCCTTCAGAAGCCGAATACTCGACTCCACTTCCACTTCCGTTGGGGGATCAAGTGACACCTGCCAAAGAATTCACAGCTGCAGTCGTTGGACCAAATATGTTACCTTGTGACCAGCTGAACTGATCCTTGAAGTGCTCTGCCCAACGGTCCAGTCTTTCCTGTCTACCATGGACGAACTCTCCATCCCTATCGCACACGACTTCACTAACCGAAGTTCGCCGCCCACTGTTGTCGCGTATAAGCTTAAACATCCTTTGACTGTTACCTGAAGCGGCCGTTACTTCCATCTCTTCGGCTACCTTAACCCACCAGTTTTCGCGGTCATTCCTAAGGCTCATGGCCATTTGACACTGCAACTGTCGACGCATCTTATTCACTTAGGTCCAACATCCTTGTGAGATCCAGTGTCTTTGATGAACCCTAGATCTAGAACCACAGGAGAAATCTGCTGCCGAACGCATCGTCTGGTTGATATAACCCCGTTACTAATCTAAATAGCTGCTGTTCACAGTTCTTTGTCCATTGCATAAATCTGTTCACAGGTGGTGCGAACATCCAAATCAGACAGACATTCGACGGCCAACCGAGTTTGTGGTATATGTCGATGTTGCGACTAGACTTACATGTTGTGGATAGAACCACGACAACGGCAGCTTACTGCAGTATGGTCGATCCGACTTAGACCACCTGTGAAGTTAGACTACTATGGCGCCGATCGATGCGAGCTGTGTCGTAAATTTGTGCTAGACAAGAATGAATTATTACCCGCACAAAATTGGAGAAACCTTTCCTTGTTATCTGTTCGCTGAGCAGGCAAGGCGCACCGCCCACCTAAACGAGACTCCGATGCACTCAGTTTTCCAACTTGTGCATTAAAATCACGTACTAACACTACAGTGTCAAAGTCTTTGCTCTTACGATCAAGGGTGACGAGTTCGTCTTAAAACTAGTATTTTTGCATAGAAGCGCTTCAGGCTGTTGGACCGCATGCCGAGATGACAAATAAACTGCACTTAACACTACTATTCTTCCGGACGCCGACTGATCCCTAGAGACTCACGGGCCCAAAATAACTGTTAACCTGCATCGAATCTAAAAGGGCTGCTTCAGCCTTCTCACTCAAGACTATTCCTACACCACGCTGACCCACAGCTTGAGCCGCTTCGAATCCTGAAGTGGGCAGGAAATATCTTGACGAGACATTTGGCGCAGTTAGTTTAAATACTTCCTTCAAATCCTGAATTCGTGTTTCACTCATACAGCAGACATCAATCAAAAGAGAGTCTACTGTCAGAGCCAAACACGCCTGTTGGCCAGCCTGCAACAGGGAGTGCGCACATTGAAGGGACCGAGGATCAGAGGCTGACGAGTCTTGAGAAGATGTGAACTAACAGACTGAAAACCACCTAATGCACTATTTGACAATGAACCGTTGCGAGTATCGGGTGTAGTCCGAGCGAGCAAAGCGACTTTGGTGTAGACATAAGACATAGGTTGAATAAAGGGTGAGAATTCTGAGCAGTCGCATAGTAATCACTGCCTATCTCGCCTGTTGTATCGGGAAATGCGGGACTAATTTACCTTCGCGACGACCGATGCAATATGAAATTCCTTTATGCGTGTAACCTGGGAAATTGTGGACGGTTACTGTTAAGAAGAATCCTTAGATTACTAACAGAGGTAACTTTTAGAAGCACCATGGTCCACAGCACGAATATATATATATATATATATATATATATATAACAACCCCGAGATTTATATATTTCAATAAAAACATTCTTCATTGAGAGTAACTGCAAAATATCAACCAATCTAGTAGAAGCGTATCGTTACGTAAAAGAACTGTCGGCTTTCCTAGGGTGAGTATTCAATGTTTAGAATAATCGGCGGATAATTGACGGAAAAACTGAACATTAGGTTTTCACTTCGTAATTCTTGCGGCTAGCTTGTTCCATTGTCGTATTTTGTAGGTTGATAATCAAACCGCACGATCCGTTCTTCGGAATGGTAGACAGTACTGTTTAGCTGCCTCATTAGTCTTTGAAACCTTGATAATTTGCATATAACATAAAATGTGGTCAGCTGTCTCTGTGTGGTGGCGGACGTGGGCCTTAGTCCGAGACACATCGCATTACAGAATTCCGTAATACAGACTGACCGCCCGATCGGATGACTTTATGTGAGTACCGAACAGAGTCCAGCACTGGCTACAAACAGGAGCAGGTAAAACAATTTGCTCTTCTGAAGTCGCGTTTTTTTAATTAATTCGCAGAGATGACTCAATTTTGCTTATAGTCCACGTGCGATACGTTTACCAAATGCAAACGGTCAGATAAATTCATAAAGTATATTCACAGCGACATGATGAAAACTGAGAACTGTGGATTAACTGGCAAGGTAATCAGTTGGTAATAAACTGACAAATCTCATATCAGAATAGCATTGGAGTCACTAAGAGAATGCATGAATAAACCACAACAATAACTTTTGGACAGTTCTCGTCGGTTAGTCCAGGGCAATCCTCGAAATCAGGGAACATGGGCTTCGTGAGCGGTTTCCTTGTAGGTATTAATCAATCCAAACAACCGCTGCCGTTTTTTTACTTAATATTCACGCACAGTCTAATTGATTCACATGAGATTCTGGTGTGTACACTAATATCTGAGAGTAAAATTGTAAAGAAGAATAAACTGAAATGTGCCAGGTAAGTATACCTGGTGAGTGGCACTAACCGCAAAGGCAGTCGTGCGCTTCTGGGGATATTTTCTCTTCTCATCCGCATACAGTAGCACATTTAAAAAATCTCACCTTTTTACGGCTGTTCCGAGCATCATGAGAAACGCTAACCTTGGCGTATTACAGTGGGGTGTACTTGGTAAGTCTGTGAGAACCCGTTACCTCGTTTGTCATGACGAAAGATTCGCACGATATGTTGGAAACCTGTCCCGATGCGGTCCCTGGTCTCCGTCGGAGTAACTGGCAGGTTGTTTACGGATCGCGTAAACTATTGTCAAAGTCTAACATTCCAATCACAACGTAATGAGTGCTTTACGGGTAAATAAAATGGTCTGAAAGCCTCGTGAATCTGAAGGCGGTGTTCGCAAGTGGTTCGGCTATTTGTTTACAAGACAATATTTGAAGACCGCATGTGAACATGGTCTCAATGAACACAAATTTACTCCACTACAGGATCATTGGTTTTATCCTGGCTGCTTTAAAAACCATCAACTATCAATGTGTATGAGCTAAAATGACCGGAACGAAAATCTTTTCAGATGGACTTGCCAAATGACAGTTTCTTCCCGAATACAACGTATTCAAGATGGACTGAAAGTCACACTGCTTTTCGCATCTGCTTTATAAGAAAAACTGGCTGTGTTTGGAAACATGTGCAGCCTAACAAGATTCTACGATACTAGTAACAATATTAAAATGACAATACGAGTAATTCAGTACATTATGCAAAGAATCAATTGCCATGCTTTATCATTACTCTACTAACAAATGAAAACCGTGGGAGCAGTGGACAGCAGTTTTACCCGTGTTATTAATCATCAGCAGTGTCCTCGAACTGACATGTAGGCGAGAACCAAACTACTGTGATTCGAATAAACTGCTCGTTATTCTAATTGGGAAGGCTCTCAGCATTTTCCTGGACTCTGCTAAGTGAAATAGCACCTATCCATCAATGGTGTACATGGTCACGTGCTAGTGATGTATATTAGCTAACACTTGCGATGGATGGATTCTCAGAAAACTTCTAGATAGGACGAGTTCTTTGAACACTACCATTTGAACGTCAAGTGCCTGTGTAGTGTCTGCGGAGCTCGATCCATATTCATTTGGAGCGTGTTCTCGTCACATTTATCTGGGCTGTATACTGCTACTGATTCCAGACAAGAATCAAGATGATCCTGCATCTGGTTCCTGCATCTTTATTGTCAGTTCCAGATGCATCTTTATATCGCATGAAGAAAACGCTCATCTTGCAACAGTAATGACAAATAATTTTAATAGAATGAGAAAGGTAACAGCATTGATAACGATAACACTGAATCTGTATTCACATCTGTGCAAGAACGTATTGATATACTTGAAATATGTATTCATCTAGCAAAAGAATTTTCCGAAGTCAAACGAAGTGAGATTGCTTGGGCATTTAAAAAAACGGTGAAATTCCCATGAAATTGCATGTTGGTGCATTGCAGTACTAGATTACTCTTTGTCATTTGGGTAACGCTGATCGATCACATTGTGTACGCTAGATTTTGGCCCATATGGAATTAGTTGCAACTGCAAAGGAGTGCAAAATAATTCGCAAACAACCACTTCGGTGTCCTTCGTAAAACCGCAATTCGCTTTCTTTCGTTGGTGACAGAAAATGGAAAGTGTGCAATCAAATCATCATCATCATTGTTCAGCGTTAAACAGCAAGGCAAGCCTCACTGACCGCTGCC
>LUCM01005759.1:81992-101498 GCA_008360955.1 Fasciolopsis buskii
TACAGCTGAATGGAATCCCATCTACTTGGATCAATTAGTTTTCCACTCGTTTTTCCGACTTAGCTGCGAACTCAGATTAATCCTCGATCGGGAGGACCAGGAGACTTCTTCGTCAGGCCTCTACCCATTGACCTTCCAGGTATGATTGGATACTCGGCTTGAGATAAGCCATCCTGTATAGCTCGTTGGATCATGGAGGCACGCAAGCCGTCACACCACGTCAGGTTGCAATCATATCGAGACTAGTCAGAGAAAAATGTGGATGTTGCTTACTTGAAATGCACTTTACGGACTAATGGACTCACTAGCATGAAAACTAAAAACACTATGAAATGACACGAGAAAATGCGGCTGATATGCCTTGGACTCAAATGCAACTATTTTTTACTCAGCCAACATTTCTTCACGTAGGGCGCATCTTATTTGGATCCAAGTTTGTTTGGTTTATTCAACGAGTTTGTTCAAGTAGGCCAATTAACCAAACTATTTGACGCTGTGTTCTGCTCTCTTCCAAAAACTGATTAACTGCTTAGATGTAACTCTAGTAAGAGTAGGATTCAATAAACTAGTCTCCAGCATCAGTTGCCTGGCAAAATCTCTCTCATCGTGAGTCGTTTAAACAACAATCGGTTTCTTCTTCCTATCTTATTCTGCTGAAATCGGGCCGCTTTTTTGAACATTCTACTTTAAGGTCTTTTGTATTGTATTCGGAAATGATTTTCTCTCCAACTATTTATTGGTACAATTTGCTTGCTCCTAGCAAATTTTCAGACCAGGATTAGGTAACCCTGTCGTAAAATTTGCCGATTTGAAGTGTTCGCTTCTGTTTCTTCGTTGATTTTGTTTTTTAATCGGACCATTTTATTTCGACCCACTACTTGACGACCACAATCGATGACTTAGTGATTCATTGCTTCCATCGGTTTGAATATTACTGTACTATAAAGTGTCTGTTTGAATTTCTTTTCAAGCCCCAAAACGGGGACATAATGGTATGGGACGGTAACGTTTGGTGGATTGGGTGAAAGCATCCCGCAAACGATTGACATCAGAATGGAAACTCCAATATGCCTTGTTTTACCCGGCCAATTTGGTGAAAATAATTCAAATGGAATGAACTTCCAGCAGTGGAAAACCAAACAGTACTTATCATTTTTTGCTGCTACTAAATTGGGCCTTTTTGGCGCGTCGTAATTCCGATCGCCTGCTGTCTGCACACAAGTATTTTTTATATACACGTAATTTTACAGCGGTAAACGGTTTCCGGAAGAAGACAACCTAAGTTAAATCCGTGTAAAGCATACAAGGAGTTGATGCACAAAGCAAGACTAAGACAACGAACCTCTAGGTTGACATGCACGTGTGGCCAATTCGAATTCGTTGACAGTTCTTCCATTTCTGTGGTTGCATTCATCCAAACATACAGAAGCGACAGTCTATAAATAGCTCGGCAGTATACCTGGTCAACTTCACTGAGTTCCAATTAAAAAACAACTACTCAAACTGGTAGAGTACTGACTAACATCTGCTCAGAAATCGAATCCGGTGCTTTTGAGGCATTCCCAAACCTACCAGAACAAAAAAAATACCATCGTCCTTATTTCATCTTATTCCTAAAACTTTTTCTGTTCTTCATATGAGCGAAAAGTCTTGGGTTGCAATGATGTCTATCTTTGACATTCCCTGTGTAAACGGAAAAATCTTCCGCGGAGTGAAATTGCCCTTCTGCTTCGAGTGGTAATAAGGATTGCTGGCACATGCAATCAATTGCTCAACCCTAGCGCCCTTCGAAACTCCTCTACATGGTCAGAGCTAGCAACCAATCTAGCTCACTGGTACTGAAGAAAGAACTGCAAAGTCTTGGGTATATGCGCATCATGTTTGCCCGCTGATTCAATCTGCGCCGAAGATTTTCATCCTGATGCATCTCAGACATTCTTCGATTGTGATCTTCCTGTCTTTCCTCGGATATTATGTCTTGTAAATTGACCTCTCGAGTTCATTCATATAAATGGCTTTGAATTATTTTTCACGCAAGGCGGTATCATTCTACGGAGTTCCACTAGTCGTAATACTGTCGGTTCCTCAATCTACCGTTCTCAGTTCTGCTTCTGTTCCGTGACCTCACTTTCCGGGTATTCTCAAATACTTTGTCCTTGCGGCTTTGGTCTGGGTCTGCCTCTCGAGGTTCACTAAACATTCGCATTAAACTTATTTACAAACAAATACCGATAAAGTTTCAGTAGGTCACAGGTTTGTCACTCCATAAAATATCGAAGGTGGGAGTCCCGTATCCGTCAGTCACTCTGGTGGTGGACAGTAATTTCCGGCCGCCCCAAATGGTTACCACGTCCAACCTATTAGAGCGTTATGTGGTTCTATGCAACTCTATAGTTTCGGGGTCTTGGTTACCGGTTCTTCTCCATGGACTGGGGTCAAGCGGCTATGCGGCATGCTTCTTCCATCACAAACGTGCATCAAGTACGTCACAAAACAAGCGATCAATAACGATCCATCTTCTACCTGATTAAGAAACAACAATAAATGAAAATTTGCGGTTTCAACTAGCCCGTGGTTGTTAGATTGCTGATCATCGGGAACGAAACAGAAATTCCACGAATCCAAGCGAAGCAGACAGGTGGAAGTTCTGGCACAAGTGCCGGAAAGTAGAACAGTTGATTGTACTTTCCACTAACGTTCCTCTACGAGTGGCCATAATCGCCTAGGCGTGAATAACAACGCAAATAAACAGATGTTTTTTTCGTCAATGCACGAAGACCGGGCACCTGCTCAGAGCGATTCATATGGCCAGCAGTAGGTTATTTCGTTTCGCTGCTTATAATGACAATAATATTAGATATTCACATAATCTAATTGTTGGACGTATGTTAGAGATATTAAATGACGATGCCCAATCAACTGTAGGTTAATAATAGCGGACGTGAACAGCACTATCAGGGTTAAGACCCGGGATGCTTATGATACAGATCCAATATGGTATCCATTCGATAGACTACCTTAAGCTGCAGTAATAAACCACTTCCAGCCATCGAGAACCGTCCCCGGCCGTAAGATATTATCACTGTGTGTGAATTTTGGTTCATTTCACCATGAACCAGCAGTTTTATTTTACTTTCACCACATTTTCATTTTCGTCAATCAAACCATGAGAAAGTGGATTGGCTGTATCGCTGAATCCGCAGGTGATGATATATCTGTAAACCCTTTACACCTTCGCAGATTGAAAACAGAATAGGAAATAAAACTGTTATCTTGGAATGAGGAACAGTTTTGGCGCCAAACTTGAGGTTTGTCTTCATCATCATGGACCTACTTGTTTGGTCTAACTGTTGGTCTTTCACCAAAAAGCAATATCGCTAATGGGACTCTACATACCTCATGTCTGTTTTTTTAATACTTGAATTCAAATGAAATTGTTCCCTGACAAATCGGCTCACGCCAACAGGGTTAACAGATCAAAAATGTTGATTGTCTACTTGGTTCGTGAGGCAGAATTTAATAACAACCGCACCACTAATTTTTCTTTGACTTCGGATCAAAAAACATCGGCATCACGTTCTCAAACCGCGGCAACTGATCCGCTCAGGATAAGTTGTCGTGAGACAGTCTGGCAATAGTAGGAGTGCCATGCCACTCCTCTTATTATTTCCGAATTTTGTCGCAACTATTCGGAAGTGTTCTCCAACTGACTTATTGAGATCTCGTTTGCATGGGCTTGAAAAGCGACTGATTTTACGAGACAAATTTTTGTGCTTGCCTCTAAAATATGCGAGCATATTTGCTTTTGCGAATTCTTTTGCAAAACAAGGATGTTATTACCCAGTTCCAAGCATTTCTGACATATTTCTGAATAGATTTGACATACTTCTTTGATAACCCAGTAGATGGTATAGAAGCAGTGGTAGCAGTATTAGTATTCGTAGCGGCAACACCGGTAGCAATAACGGTTGCATTTGTTGCAGTAATGGATAACAGCTTGAGTGATGGCTGGATTCAAGTTCTTCAAAAGAACAATTTTGCTTGTCTACACATGGAATTCAGGTTGCTGTTATGTCCGGCTTTTGATGGCTCTTGGAGTTCGCGCCTACACTTCCTATTGTGCGCTGCGGCTTAGTTGTGCCCAGCTTTGTGGCATCATGAGTAATCAAGCTTTCCTCATGAGCACCAACTAATATTGTATAAGTAATATCTCTACATCCCAACACATTGGTAGAAGCAATGCCCTCGCCTTATGCTTCTCGTGCATGTTCTCACATTACGAAGAATGAAAGTTTATCTGAAATGGCGTGTACGACATAAATGAATAAACACAACCCAAGATCACCCTTTCCACTCTTTTCCCTGCACGTGCTAACGTGGGACAGTTTGTACAATGCAAAGACACTTTAGGTCGTATTTTTTAATCCACGAGTCTGAAATCGATCCGTTTTATTTTCTACGAATCGTCAGAGATAACTCAGGAAAGGGTCATCAAGATTTAGCCTTGTTTGTGCACATCGACTTTCAGATCATGAATATATATAGGTTGAACTTTTTGCGAAAGTTCCTACTAGCTTTATATGTTGCCATAATTGGAAACAACTTTCAAGCAAGGTACATAATAAATCATAAAAAAGGGATTTTTTAACTTTTTTCATTACTCGTTTACCCGTCAGGTTACCTTGTATTACGCATTTATTTCTCGTGAAACTCATTTACAAACCAGATCCCAAAACACAACACAACAGAACAGGTCGTCCACGTAAGCTGACTCCACTATGAAATCCGTTGGGCAGCTTACTTCTCAACGATGACCTCAAGGATTTGCTACTATCCTAACGTAATATTCATCTTATGCTAAGCATATAATTTCTATTTAACATTAACAATCCGGACTTATAACCCCACTCCTCGATTGTTCGGCAAACCATCTTTTGTCTTTCTCGAAAGTTCTCGAACGGAAGGAATCCATGGGAGATCGCCAAGAATGCAAATGTGCTCCCGATATTCGGGTGCGACAACCCATTCAACATCGGCAATGAGTTTAACCTTTCCCTTCTCCGGCTTTGCTCAGTTCTGTAATGATATATCCCCAGGGAGAACTCATTAGTGAGGTGTTAAGTTGTTCAGCCCCCCCCCCTTGGAATTCGAACTCACCCAGAGATTCAAGAACAAATTTTAGTAACATGTGGACTTAATCTAATCATTTCAAAAACTAGTCTTCCTGGCTATCTGCAAAAACAGGCCAACACACGAGAATCGAAGTCAACAAAGTCGCTAAATTTGACTTGGGGAAATATGACATATGCGTCTCATCATTTACATGTTGGACCGGCAGAATTTATTTATTGTCTCCCAGATTCGATTGTAAGCAACACACAATATAGGCCATATTAATCAAACCATCTGAGCACAGAGAATTCCTAATTTTGAGAAGTCTCAGTCAATTGGTTGCATATATTTTTCGTTTTAAAACAGTTTTTAATGAATTCCTGCTAATTGTAACATAGTACCAACACCTGCGGAACAGTCAGGAATCAGGTACATGGGATGTGATTTGCACGTTAGAAGTAGCACCTCATTTATGTAGAGGTGGAATGCTTGTAACATCCATAGGATTGTTGAACTTTATCGGTCAAAACATTTTTACTTATCCGTTTTGGTAGTAAGCAGCACCAGGCTGCTCTACCCGAAAGTAAACAAGGACTAGCGATTCTCGTTTATCGGAGACCAGGGACAACAATAGATTTCTCATACTCCGGGTAAATGAAGGTGTAATTCCATCCCCAGTTTTATTCGTTTCTTGGGCAAATAAATTAGTTGATCCCACAAATGCATAGAGTTTGAATCAGACATGAAATTTCCAATTATACTCGGTTTTCGTCATCTGATTTTAGCATGGCCACAACTACATTATATATATATATATATATATATATATATATATATATATATATGTTTANGACCGGTTTCGCGGTTATTGTCGCTCGTCAGGTATGCGTACCCGATGCTCTCTTGTCCAAACATCCACATACTTGTACACTCCGAATTGATTGATATTTCTCACCAGAATCGAATTTGTAGCATGAGGAGTGTGCATGTAAGCTGTTCGTCGAAGAGTGGACAGAAGAATGACAACTGTGATTCGTTGATAATTCTTTGTCAGTTTGGCTGAGCGAACGTTAGGAACGAGGGCAGAATGCCCGAGAATATAGGTATGTATATATAGAAGCAGGAATTAGTATCTGGATGCGTGAACAAAATTTGTCCGGGAGCACATGACCGGTTTCGCGGTTATTGTCGCTCGTCAGGTATGCGTACCCGATGCTCTCTTGTCCAAACATCCACATACTTGTACACTCCGAATTGATTGATATTTCTCACCAGAATCGAATCTGTAGCAACAGGAGTGTGTATGGAAGCTCTTCGTCGAAGAGAGAGAGAGAGAGATAGTAGATGGCATATCGTAAGTTGTTTTTCCACATATGTGCATCCTGCACCTCTGTTCACGTTTATTCAGCACTTTCATTCTCGTGTCCAAGTTGGTTAGGCCCAAACTCCCACCGGATGAAGTGAGAACAGATTCTTTTTTAATAAGACATACCAAGATAACTATGCCAAAGTTCTTTCTGTTCTATTTCCCCTAATCGGTCGCAGTTTTTCCGCCAAACGATGATGACGTTCTATATGCTCATCATATGAATTATCGGGGACTTTCCTATTGAGCGTATTAGGAAATGGAAACCGGACGAATAAGCTAATTGGATTTCGCAGATTAGATTCAGTCAGTCTACAGTTTTCATTTTTTATCGAATCGATGGGAATGCTGTCCAGCTGTTTCATCATTTTTCTTCAAATGTTGTTCTACCATCCTGTGATTTCTACTGATGGCATGAAAACGTACATCGTTTCTCGGCAAGAGGATTAGAACTAAATTCTAGGGGCGACTTGCTGAGCGAAATATCTTGATATTGACCACTCGAGCACCAACGGACAGTTGTGTGTACCCATAGGATTAAATTACATTAATTAAAGACCTGCCGCCAAACTAGACCCGTGGGGCCTAGGCACTATATTAAATGGTGTTGAAGCTCAAGACACGTTGAAATCCGTTCCGGGTTGACTAGGAGCCACAATGTTTAACCGCGTTATTTGTCTCGACATTGGGTTTCAGTTCGGATGCAGTAGTTATGGGTGGCCGGTGGAGCTTGGATTCCACTTTTTCATTTGTGGTTTCATCGTAGATAGTGTGTGACAAAGCAAAACCGATTGCCGTAGATTCATAATCGTCTAACTGTTTCACAAAATACCAAAACCTGGCTCATGTATGAAAGCATATGCGACTTTCGTTCTGCATGCATGACCCCTGGTAAGGCAAATAAAAAAGCTATGGTGCTGTGTCCTCATACATGGTGATGACTAGTCACGCGATTAATGTGGGACAAGCTTTTCATGATTTGTACAGAGTTCGGAGTAGAGTGACACATTTGACCACATTGTTGTTTCCAGGTAAGACAATCAGCCGGTTATTTTGAACCAAAAACCAGATGCCACCAGACGGCAATCTTTCACTCAACAAGCAGATGTTGTCACCGAACAAGTGTAAAACAGCTGTTCAGCTTCAACTTCGGTCCCCAGTTGCGGCACACCGCGCACGCTTATTCGTACGACGAAAAAACAGCTGTTCGGAGCTCCCCTAATTTACCTTGCTTTCGGATAACTACAGTTGACATATTACTTCATTTAATTCGATGCCTTTTGGGAGCGAGGTCTGTAAATTCGCTAGTGGTGCTTTCAGCTGATTGACGACTAAATCACTGTGCATTGACTTTGTTCCACAGTGTTTAAATTAATCGCTCTTCTAAACCGTCCTCGTCACACAGGCCGGGAGATCTTTAAAATGCCAAAAAAAGCATTTTGCCAGGTCACGTAAGGCCGAGATCGTCGATTCGTCCTCTCATCCATTATGTACCCGATAGGCCAAGTGACGTCTACAGAAAATACCTTACGAGCAGGGGAGGATAAAAAAATACAGTTGACATAAAATTTGCAGTCGGTTAGTGTGGGATCGGTGAAGAAAATGAAAACAGCGTTTTCCTGTCAGTTTCACCAAATGATTTGAGTCATTTTCCTGCACGTAAATGAACTACTTTCTGATGTTTGATTAGCTGGCTGAACTTGAAATTCTTTATGTTCACCTTTCTCGCTGCCATTGTCCTAAATGAATGGTCAAGGTAGGCCAGTAACTTATTTCAAACGTTCCTGTTGCATGTTATCAAGTGTGCCATTAATTTTTGTCGTTTGAAATGCGTTTATTTTGGAAAATACTCACTAGCCATAATAGCAAACTGGCAATCCTAGTTCTCTGATATGATTAATAATTATTCTTCAGCTTCGACAGTTATATCGTCAAACCCCCTCCACAAATGCAATCAGCCACAATTACTGTGCAGTGGCATTGCCATCGCGGAATCATTAGACAGTACTGCACTCACGAAACAGTTTATCGTTTCGGGCGTTGATTTTAGTCAATTATGCATTTCCGATATTTTAATCTTTTATGGTCATTTCGCAGACCACCTACAATTTTTTTCTGGGATCTCCATGGTAAATCTAGAGCAAAAATCAGAGAAATGAGATCAGTTTGCGCAGAAACCAACTGCGGTATTGACAAACACCACCACCTTTGTGGCATGAGTGAGATTCGTTAAAATGAGAACCTAAAAACGGTTTGTGAATTCCTCCAGTTGATTTTGTCCTCATTGACTCTAAGTAGGTCATTACTAGGTTTGCTTAATTCCCTTTCTACATATCGATCGCCGGAACCAGGCACGGATAGAAAAATATACATCAGTTTTTTGTTACTGAAAATAATAATCTTATCCCCGAACCCAGTCGTGCTCATTAATGCTTGCTTGATTGCATTCTTATAATTTCTGTCTGTTGTATTGAAGCATTCGTGACATTGTTCTGTTATTTACCGGCTGTACTCACTGTGCTCTTTTTGCTTTGTTTTGCCACTGCCTGAGAAAGTCTGTGCACAGTCAGAATGTGTCTCAAGCATTGGAATGTGACGGTCCAAGTAACTTCCTTCACAGTTCAATAACAGTTCCTCAAGTTCACCAAGATTGCAAGTTATTTTTTACCTGTGTCCGGTTCTAGCGATCAGATTGTGCAAAGACTGCAAGGGTTTATGCAGCAACCGTATAAAGAAAATTAAAATCGAACTAGGCACGAGTCTACAGAACTGTATTCTACTATTGTTAATGAGTGTAGCATGTAGGTAGCCAAGTATTTTACAGATACCTTCCAACATTGCGTTATAAACGATGAAGTAGCGACTTCATGGAGGCCAGTAATAACTACCGGTCTATTCAAAAGAAAAATGGGTGGGTTTCTTCCGAAAGCCTTTCTGTCTCTCTGTTTGAACATCAAACCCTGACTGGGGCGCCTGTTCAGTCATACGCTAATGGTCGTGACGCTTATCGATTTGCATATCCAAACAAGAAGGTCGACACCAGGCGACCTAGGCTAATTCCTAAATGCTGTTTTGACTTTTTAGTATCACCCTGAGAAACGTTCTTGTGTATGTTCTGCTTAGCACAATGTTGTGTTGTGTGATGTTGACAGAACATCAGTGTTTTCAGAAAAAAGCTTTTCTTCGTCAGCTCCACTACTACCAACAGACCTTTACAGTAGTAGACCCCAGCTCGAGTCTATTTTTCTTTTTGTATCAATTCCAGGTTAAACCACAGTTTGTCATTTTGCATCCGTAACTTGCCATAAGTATAAAATCACATGTTCATTTTTCTGCGAATGCTTGTTTGTCAACATCATTTGGTAGACATCCATCTCCGGTCTGTTTATTGGGGTACCTGCATGTGACGACAGGGGCTTGTCGCTTGCCATAGAAAGGCGGGGACGTTGCTGCTCAGTTAACTGTGGTAACAACAAAACAGTTCTCTGGGATATATCACTGAATTATCTGGAAGCAAGCCTGACACATCAGCTCACGTTGTCCAAAGGCATTCATAGTACATTCTCAGAAATATGCTTGCTAGATTTCCGAAATTTTTGTTTTAAGAAGTTGCAGCCCGTTTGACATTTCCTGCAAGGATTTGTTTGGTCATCCTTGATACTACTTACTAACTATTATTATCATCTTATCGTTTCTGACGGCCTCAGACCAAAAGATTTTTTCATGTTGCATAATTATATCAAACCTATATTAAAATCCAATGAAAAACCTCGTTCCGCCATTCACTATTGTTGAACATCTCATCGGATGTAACAAGCTTCTTTCCAATATTTAGCTGTCTCTGCTTGCCCCGCCTATGTTGCTCCTCCTCAAAGTATGTCCTGTTCACTCACCATTGCCAAATACATGCTCTTCTACTTCCGAGAGGTCGCACTACAAATGGTCCTCCATTCCTTATGCGGTCCGATATAGTCCAACCGTGATGAAAGGTGATAGTGAAAACGGAGGTTTTATCACGTCGTGCGAACGCATCAACGGTGCCGGATGATTTTTCGCCATGACATTTTATAAAACTGTGTTTACCAACGCATTTACTGCGTGACGCACATATCTGCGGGCCCTGTGCTTGAAATCAGGGGCATAGAATAAATGAAGAAATTCACGAATTGATTTAACTTAAGGTGAACTGAATGATTCAGCAGGGTTTTTGTCTGTTCTTCAACCCATGCAGTATTCTGTCTGTCTAAAAATCTTACAATTTAACCATTTTGTCTAAGTTCCAGTTAAAACCTAATAATCATTGCCCGATCACGAATGTCTTCAGAATTATAGGTTCAAGAGTAATCACCGATTGTGTTTGCATCTCCGTTCCGACTTATTAGTTTCAAACTAATCTTAATAATGATGGAATTGATAACTGAGTTGCTCTTGCAGTAAAGTCATATGCACGCAGCAAACTGTACTTCAAAAGGGGTAACTAGATGACTGTAATGCCTGCTGGAGGATCTTCAACTTACGTAAGAAAACTGTAATCAACATCACGAAACCTAAACATAGAAGCTTACACTGATCTCCAATCACAATTATGTGCGCCGATCTACAACGTTCTTGGATTGGATCTTTGTGATAACGCGGCAGTTCAGAAAGTATCGTTGCAACAACTATGTTGAATTTGAAAATATGTACTTTTTAAACAGGGGACGAGAACAAACAAATTGTAATGTATACTTTTGACTAATAACATAAATATTGCCGATAAATAACCACCCCCTGTCATTAAAGTTGAAGGTCCCCTTTCCAATCAAAACAATTAAACCGTTCAAATGTAAAAGGGCGTGGCGAAGGGTAAATGAGTTCGTGGTCAGACGAATGCGCCAAAACGGAGCCCGTTTGGCGAATTGCATGTGCCTATTTTCAGAGGTAAATCAGACCGGAGTATTTGGCGTCACAACGCACTACATGTGAGTAAACATGTAGGTCAAATTTATTGATCAGCAACTGAATTCATGATCATTGTCTTAGGTTTTGTAGAGATAACTGCGGAGTTGCAAACATTTGCCCATTTTTGGATGCAAATGTGAGGACGAACTCCAGTCTGCTGTGAACTTTTGAGATTTAATCGAATTTAGGTGAACACCGGCCGAAATTAATCCAAATTCAAGTCGCCGCTAAGATTGATTTAGAAAAGTTGGCAAAGTGTCACCTCTCGATCGCTGTGGAAGCTGTCGCGATCCGCCTTCACAATCCTCCACTAGACTCTCAAAAATCATTTGTGGCTGCACTTCAACTCCCCTGGCCTACCCTCCGTCCAAATGCAAACCCTAGGCAACGAAGCAATTGACACAACACGTTCTTGTGTATTCAGCTTATGTATGTAACACCACAAGTCCAATCCTCAACCATATTTTTATTTGATTAATCCAATTCTTTCTAAAATGAATTTTTCTAAATATATTTTGATCTAATAGCACGAGTACAAATCAATGAAGACGAGCTTGTTCACCAAATTGTGTTTTCCCAATGTGCTCAGTGGGAATTTTCAAAGAATCGATTTATGTACCGTTTTCGCTTACTCAATCTGGACCTACGCGCACAAGGGCAAACACCACAGACCAGTGATTTACAGGTGAACCTCGACAATCCACAGTCGACTGTTTCACAAGGTTGCGAGAGTTGCAAGCTGAATCCCACGCTCAGAAAATGGATGACGCTTCCTAGTCCCGTTCCTATTCTTGCCAGACTTGCAACAGTGAAGTACAATCCAGCCATTTCACAATGCCCTAGACTACGAAATCGACCGGTAAACAGAATTCGTTCAAAACACTTTTCCACTCTAGAATTACAAAATTTTCCCTGGTGAATTCCGAGTGTTTGCGTAACTTAGGCTAGAAGACGGCGGTCCTCGTATACACGGCCCAAAAACAACTTTCAGTCTTCCAGCTGATAGAGCATAGGTGTTACAAAATATTTACTGGCTTTTTTTCTATTCCCACTCGTTCTTCCCAGGTTCGCGTCCCAGTTCCAGCGCGTTGGGTGTTTATTGTGACTGATGAGTCCTAACAAGGGGGAAACAGCTGTGCACGGCTTCCGCGACTTCCAAAGGCATGTTAAATGTTGAAAATGCACGATAAAACATTTTGAAAATTTCTAACTTCTATGAAACCTTGACTGTGTTGTTGCTTGGGCTCAAATTCAACCGATTAGGAAGACTTCCCCCGTTGGATCTATTCACATTTAACAAATCTACCGGACCCTGTTGGAAAATGCGAATGGACAGTGACTTAAAAAGTGAATGTTTACTTAGTTCATATGCGTGCAGTTTATTCGAACAGCCCACGCTATCTCTGTCGATACAGTCCCATTTTGTTAAGACAAACGCATCGAGTGAACATGTTGAAATCGGCGACTTAATTTGTATGAAATTTCAATCCCGAATGGCTTTTTTTCTTTATTCGGTCGGTCACAGTCTTAACCGGAGCCTTATTTCGTTCGTCAATACTTTTAAGGTAAATATAGTCAAACAACTGTCCGTTCACTCGGTGTTTCACCCTCACACACACACACACACACACACACAAACACGAAAGCACACACTCATGCCTTGCTACGTTTAGACCAGAAACTCGAGGAGAGAAGAAAACTGGGTTATCACTGAGGTGGACTAGTGCTGTGAGGTCAAGTTTTCTTCACTCGTATCCGGTAAATCTTTCTGTTGTATGTACTTTCTGAAACGAAATCTCGCTGAAATCTGTAAGATCAACTGAGAACTTTCGTCTAATAAACTGGGCTTTGGTTAAATGATAAAGAGCGGTAATTAATGAAGCGTTTTCCGCACGGATAACCCCGATTCATTATTCTTTTGCTGAAGTTGTTGGAGGAAAACTGAATTTATGCGATTCGTTCCATACACTTGACACAGTTAGCTGCAGATATTGGACTAGGGAGATCCGAAATTTTGAAATGCCAAAGGCACTACAGAAGCTGTAATATTGATTGTTTGGCCCATACGATTAGTGCCTCAAGGGCAATCTGATAGGATTGATTCTGACTTCATCGATCGACCGAATGTGTTAACAAGGGTAACACTACTGGTTATCACCATGTCTCCTAAGTACAGACTCCAAACTTATTCTTCGAAACTAGCTGCCCTTTTTGGTTGGCGATTCACCTCTGTGACTCGAAAATGCGAACTGTGACGGAAAATGCCTTTATGTCTGGCACGTCGACTCTGTTCATTCGTAATTCATTTA
The DNA here is from genome assembly GCA_008360955.1 of Fasciolopsis buskii. Lineage (NCBI taxonomy): Eukaryota > Metazoa > Platyhelminthes > Trematoda > Plagiorchiida > Fasciolidae > Fasciolopsis > Fasciolopsis buskii. The sequence continues at coordinate 95,721 of LUCM01005759.1, forward strand.
CTGTATCGATTGAATCAGTCGTCCTTTGCCTGAGTAGGCTATCTTCAGAGAATTACCGGTACCAACTGCTATTTCTAGCATGTTTTCTCATCATCTGCCCTGCTGCCACAAACTATGCTGCTTGCTTAATGATTACAAATTGGTTGCCGGTGTTTTATACTCTGGTGATACATGGATCCACTTTATGCACGTCCAATCGCTTCGAACAGGAACACAGAAATTGGCGACTAGCAACTGTGTCTATCTACCAAGTCTCTATCGGGACCGGAAGCTGGACTAAGCGGACCTAATTCGGCTGATCGTATTTACCGTTACATTCGCCATGGCCTATGGAAGTTTGTAGGCAGAAATTTTGTGCGAGTGGCATTTCACCATCAGCTCTTCCGTGACGCAAAACCCCTGATTGTACGACAGTAGAAATCTGGCATAGATTGCAATTGTAGGAAGCGCTTGTCAAACGAAGAAATTCGCAAATATGAATTCGCAATTAGAGACGAATGGCCTAGGGGTGAACATGTTGTCTTTATTTTCTCTGATTGGTCAGGCCATTAAAATTTCTTTTTCATGGTGAAATCATCTTTGACTTATCCAGCACCAGATAGCTCGTACTGCGAACGGACTAGTGAAAAAAATTAGAATGAATAGAATTTCCGCGGTCCCAGCTCGCACTTGATCCAGTATTCATCCTTAATGGCAATCAGATAATGGACAGTGATTTTCTAATAAAGTCGATTAAAATTTATATTCTTAAGTGCGGTAAACAGTATTTCGATGATTGTATTTTTAAATACGCCGGCACCTGAGCAAACTAAATTGTCAACTGATTCACCACATGACATCAACACTCAACTCACTATTAAGAAACCACGGAAGCAGTGTACATTTGTTTCATTCTTGTTTGAAATCATCAGCAGTGCATATCCATCGCACCAGAACTGGGACGTAAACCGGGACGGACGATTTTGAGTCGAACGCCTTAGTCATTACGCTACCGGGCAGGTTCTGAAAGGTTTGTTCAACTTCACCACATGATGCTGCACCTATTCGTCAGTGATTTGCACTACCGCGGACCGTTATCAATCGACTCCTACTGATGGATAACATCTCTGCTTGTAGCCTAAGTACAAAGAAGGCTTTAAAAACTATCCACATGGTTTGGGAGCTTGGAGCAAACTATTCAAACGAAAATTAGGACCAAGTAAAGGTGAAATTTTCATTTTCCAAATTTGCAATTTTCTTTTATCTTTGACTCTGTTTTGGTGAAACAACAATGTTTATTTTTGAGAATGAATGCATTTTGTCATTGATTTGGTTACTAAGGTAGCAGTCTTCGATTTCTCGGCAAAAGACTCATGCGTACTGGCTCAATGGTACAAACAAATATCAAGTATATATATACATTTATACATTGTAAATAGTGTCCGTATGAGTGAACCAAATCTGTCCGATAGCACAAGACCGGTATTGCGGTTATTGTCGCTCGTCAGGTACGCGTAAGCGGTGCTCTCCTGTCAAAGCGTTCTTATATTTGTGAACTCCGAATTGGTATACTTCACAAAAATTTAATTTGGAAATTCCGGTGTTTAATCAAGAGCTCTTTGTTGGAGAGCCAATGGAGTATATATACACAGACATAGCGACAGGCAGACACGGTCAGTCATAAATGTCAGGCAAAAAGCTCAAAACTAAGAAACCAATAAAGATGGCGATCTTACACAATCAAAGGAACCATGAAACCATTGGTCCAGTTGTCTTCCGAAACTCTTATCTGCATCACTGGCTATGTTCAACATTACTCTCGGCATGGGTAAAATTGTTTTCTTCGGGCAAAGCAACCGTCCGCATCTGAGTATCCGATAATCTGCCGATTTCTACCCTTTAAAAACCTTGTCCTGGGCTCGGATATACTGCACAAGTCCCAATCTTGACCTCGATTTCAGACGGATGGTGAGTGGGTCTGTTTTTATCCTGGATTCGTTTTATATTCTTTTAGCACAGCGAACTGTTTCACACTGCACCGAAATATATTGTCCCAAGCTATAAAATAGCTCGGGCAATAATGAACAGTCCTGAAAATGTACGTGCGTGGATCCACATCACTGGAGTTGTAGTTGTAAATCAGTTAGACAAGTGCGTCACAAGCATAGCTTATTCATTAGAGTAAAAATAACACGGCTAAACCAATTCAGCAATCCCGGTCCAAATTCCGAATATGCGAAGCAAAAACGAGCATGAGAACAAGCACAGTTGGAAAGTATGGTAAGTGAGTAGTCAGGAAATGGGACGAGGTTATAAGTTGGAGGTTTATGCGAAAGTGACTGGTAGAAAGTTCGCCTCTAACGCCCTCTGGTTTTGTAAACTGTGCATCGATTCTTATAAATTCACTTCGCGCTCAGTTTGTACGCTTGAATTTGGCAGTTCTTTGCATCCGGGCCGCACTGCTAACTGAGCCACTGTACGTTCAAATTGAGTATAAGCATAAGCGATAGCTCGTAAACGTGTACCTTGGTTTGCTTTCAGAAACGTACGCTCACAGCAGCACAAGTTTAGCTTCTTCCTTCCAGTACTACCAGTGAGCAGACTGAAAAGTGTTACTGTATTGAGTTTTCAGTTACGTGTTCATTGCCTACATAAACCAAACTTCAGAATTTTCTATTCTTTTTTACAATACGAAATGAATAAAATGCTGTTTTTCTAAAATGTTGCCGAACAATATTGGTCAGAGTGAGGATGTTCCCATAGCAGCCTTCAGGTGTGTCTTGTGCTCATTTGCTACCAAGTGCTACTGAAGGCGGTTTGAAAATATGTCAAAATATGCACTCGCAGAACAAATCCGAGCGGTGTTTGGTGACTCTTTTGCATAAGCGTTTGATTGGCCAAATGATAAACCGGTAAACTGAGCAACAGGAAAGGTTTGGGCTGAGAAAACATCAAAAAGAGACCACTTTGGTAGCATCAGTGATTTACTGGGTTTGCGAGAGTAAACCTTCTCTTTAGACCCACTCGCTTAGATCCAGTAACACACCTGTTTTGCTAATGAGAAAGAACGGAACTTGGCCAAAACTTACTGTCTTACAATGCCAAAGTAAAACAGAACCAAAACAGGAAACCGATTAGTAGAAAACAAATCCGTCCAAATAAACTTAAACATTGATAAGATGATTCAGCTCCGATAGAGATGAATGGTCTCAATTTGTGTCTTTCATTCAGTATTTGGGATGATTCACCTCGCGGTTACTCAGCGAAATTCAGCCAGTGGCTGAAGCCGAACCCGAATGACTGATTTGTCCCGAGCTGTTTTTTCCATTGCAGAGTGGATTCTCTAACTCCGCTCACAAAAATGTTGCACTCATTCCCACCTCATTCTTCGGTTTCTTTTTTCACCATTCCTGTCGCCCACCGTCCGTTCACGCAGTTTTGTTGGCGCAACCCGTTTCGGAGCTTCCACTCGTTTTGCTGGGTTTGTTTCATTTTGTTTGCGCTTCGATGCGCGTGTACCCCCAGAATCCATATTACGAACGCAAAAGGTCTCCCATTACAAGACCATTGTGGGCGTGTTTGAATAGATTTCACTTTTATCGGTGAGTCCTCTTCATCTGTGAATTACCATCACGCGCTCAGTCAATATATAAATCACAACGCAATTTTGCTTCCAATTTCTCTTGTTCCATATCGTATGCACTATGTTACGGGCAACTTGGTTCAAACAAATCATACTGCAAAAGTGAAACTTACTCAGACTATTAGACCTAAAGCTTCAAACATTTTTGCTACGAACCATTTACTTTCTTTAACGGTAAATCCGTCCAAGTGTCTGTGTGCAATTTCAGACAAGATAATAACTAGTCATCTAATCTCTTTCATTTATAATTGTGCCTTTGTTTCGTCCGGTGAGCTCTCGTCCAGTTCAGTCAGACCCACCACTTATTTTTACTCCGAACAGAATTCATTATTAAAACGTAAAACTAATAAGACTATGACAATAAATCCCTTTCATCCAACTAATTCCCCGTTTCAAAGACACAGTTCCTTAGTATCTTCTCAGTTCCCTCTGGATCCGCCCTCTCAATGAAAAACTTGTTTAGGAAAACACGGAATACCTTTTGTGAATAACGCTGCCCCATTGCAGTCGCATTCTATAACAACTGCAAAATAGCTTCATACCCTACTTATATCCTTCGGACGACTGGAAAAACCTCCTGTGAACTTCAGGAGTGAGCGTCTGTGAAACATTACTCGTCCCAGTCAAAGGAGGGCTTTTAAGGCGCTTGAACGCGCCTATTGCCAAACAATATTTGGCATCGCAGACAGTGAAACGGCTTTTTTTATCAGCCTATAGTGCTGGTAACATGTTCGATTTGGAGTCGAGATGCTGTTATTCCAAATGCCGCAATTATTAACTCTTCTTGTGACACTCTGTCATGCCAAGCAGACCTTCCTCCTCCGAAGCTGAACTCTTTTCTTCGTAAAAAATTTTCGGACTCCTTCAAACCTCTAAGACTGTGTTCGCAGTTGGTCCTGACTACCTCCCTTCCACGGTTCTCAAATTGAGAGATAGTTCTATTTTAAATGTTTCGAACGCTCGTGCTCAGAAATCCTTTGTTACCGGTGCTATCCCAGCTTCATGGAAATCTGAGACTGTCGTTCCAATTCTCAAACAAAAATATTGAATATTTTTTGAAGGCAATTTTATCCGTGCTATTGTTGCTTCTTCTACGCACATGTTATCAGAAGGTTTACTTTTATGCCTTGCTTATTATCTTTAATGACCCATTACAATGTGTTTATAAGTTGCCTCACTCTAGCGCTTTGTTTCCGAAATCAATCTATCAAGATTATTAATCTGCCTTTCACTAGGTTCCTTGCTCACTCCTCTATGTGCACCAGTCTTTTGGGTGTCTCGTTTCTATACTACTGCGACTAAAAGACTACTTTTCCGGTGCAGCTCAGAGATCCAAACTATTGTCACTTAGCTAGTCTCCTACTAAAACTTCCAGCGTTTTCCAAGAGGCTGTTCTTCCAACGTATCTTTTTACTACTTATCTCATTGATTTGTCTACTGATTTTGAACTTTGTCAGGAAACTCCCAATCGGCCGGATTTCGCACGTCTCTCATGAAATATGTGTAATATTTAAAACTTTTCTCAGTTTCGTCTCCACAGTAATATAGCTAAACGTCTTGGGTAAGCGTTCACCATTTCTGTCCCACCACTCCCCAGTGAATATTCGATAACTGACGCCCTTCTAGTTACTGGAGCCGAATATTCTAAATACAGTATGCTCAGATTTGCGAGCAACCTCTCACATCTTCCATTGTGTCAGACGAATAGATTGCACGCCATTTCAGATCGGAAGACTGAGAAAGTTTACCGCATCATTTTTTTCACCATTAACGTGTGCTCTTTGCCTCTATTGTTCTCCGTTCAATTTTCCTGAGCCTATCAATAAAAACGTTTACTTGCTTTACCGAGGTCCGTATTTCTCTAGCCATGTTTCATCTATCGTTGTCTGCTCAGTTATTTTATTGTATTGCATTGTATTGTATAGACTTTTGTGTACAAAAAGTAATGTCGCATTTCAGCCAATAACGTGAGGGTAAAAAATAAAAATAAAAAAACTTTACACTCATCACTTTGTAAAAATGTGAAAAAACTCGTCGAGGAATAATCAGAACACATTTTTATAGGTTGCTCAGGAATTCAGCTGAAGTACGGTCACTGCTTGTCAAAAGGCGTGCTAAATATGAAACAGTGAAGTTCCTATAGGTATTGATTCTAG
>LUCM01005759.1:114257-128852 GCA_008360955.1 Fasciolopsis buskii
AGAGATGCAGACCTGATTTTCAAACCGACCCTTAAATGTCTTATGAATACAATAGAGCAATTTCCTGAGTACTAACTCAAAAGTTACTTCTCTCCAGGTGTTGTGACGTTTTCATGGTGAAAGTAGATATGTTAATCAGTGTTTTCACTCGTTGTAGAAAACTCTAGTGCACTGGCTTCAACGTCATTGCGCTATAAATCGCCACCCACGGACACCGCATCTGCAGTGGCTAGCTTTGTTGGCCATGATAACTTGAAATGATGTTCGACACTACACTTAAGAATTTTGAACACACGGAACTATAGACGAAAGCTTGTAATAGCCTCCGTTATACATGGCCGGTGGTGCACAGTTGGCGAGGTAATCGAGCCTGGACTCAAGTGGCCAAAATCAACTCATTTTCTCAGAACTTAGAAAAATCGGAGATCAGAAATCGGTATAACTTAGAAACCGAGCTGTACTAAACTAGATCAGGATCGTTAAGTCATAAAATTCCTGCGTCAATGGAACCGCGAATGAGTCTGCGCATGGACTTTATTTGTCAACTACAGCAACTAGCAAGAGATACGTCAGAATATGCAGTGGCATTAGGGATTTGCCAACATCATCAGCTCTGACACCCATTATGGTGCTTGGTTTGATCTATTCACTTCTCTAACTGTCAGCTATCGACAAAATCCAAGGCATTTGAATCCCTCTTGTCTTGCATGTGAGTGCTTTTCTTTTTGCGGTCACCAAATAAGCCCAACTTGGATCTTAAAAATGGTTACTGTAGGCACCGCAGAGAAGATGCGCAACATGGTTCAAAATGAATCTTGTGCTTTTGGATTCCGTGTTCAAATTCGTGTTCGGAAAATTACATTTTTGCCAGCTGTTGGTCAAACGGCTCACCCCGTGACGTTTGGACACTAGCATCCCACATTGAAAGTCTGAAATTGTTCTGAACTCCCATGCACGGTAGGCGATGCCGGGTTATGGCCACCATCTAAGACAATGCATGCGTTCTTAGCACAACGAGTAACGTGCATTTGAAACCATATTGTTAAAAACATCAACATTTTGGTATTAAATACCAGTGTTTACATTTGGAAGTGGTCCGAATTGTTCATTGTTTTCATGTAAGTTCAGCCTTGTCATTTTTTAAACCTCAGGTAAACAAATGAAAGACGCTAAATTAAGTTAATTATTTTTCAAAACCACGTTATCGACCTTCCGGATTTTGGTTTTGTTGCTTATGTTTAAATTCCTGGATACTCTGATATCCATTCACTGCAGGGACCGTTTACATTATCGAAACAGTTTCCAAGTTAGGTTATTAACCGGCAAAATATGAAATTGCTATTCAATATGGCTCGAATGAATTATTTCGATTCGTTCGATGAATAAGGCTGATCACGTGGTCGAACTAGATCATAGCTGCTGGTGTTTTTTGACAGTTTTTTTTAATGTCCTCGCTTTCTATTTCCGAGATAAATAATAAGTCCAATTTTTCCACAAGATTCTGCATCGGTCAATAACGTGATTTTTTATCAATGCAAACACCACTGTCAATCTTTTGTTGCGATCAGTATCTACAAGAGGCTATAAAAATTTGGAGAAGCAGAATGTTGTGAACGGAATCATCTACCTCACTCCAGGCGTCCGCCGTGTGTCCGTTTTTGTGTTGGGCCACTCGAACGATGTGAACAGTTACATGAAGATCGGATCGGACAAAACTACGGTAAAACTGACAATGCGTTGATTTTCCAGTTTGGCACACTTCTGTTCTATTTTATGAACGATCAGATCAAGATGGCCCATATGGAGGATGTGAAAGACAAGGATTGCCACCATGTGCTCAGCTAACTTTGCACTTCTTGCGAGCATCCGTGATCAAAATGGAAATAGCTGGCTTCCTTTGATACATTATTGCATCTCATTTTGTTTTTTGTAGCGAAAATTTCCTTCCCACGAAGGCAGTATTATTCACGGTATTTTCGCTTTAGCCAAACCAGATCAAAACCAAAGACGACTTGCTGGCTAAGAGGGGGGGGGGGGGGGGGGGGGGGGGGGGGGGGGGGGGGGGGGGGGGGGGGGGGGGGGGGGGGGGGGTTGGTAAATGATGTTACAATGGAGCAGCCAGTGGGAAGTTAACCGGCGGTGAGAGGGTCCGAACCCACGACCCCCAAGTCCAAACGCAGCGAACTTATCCGTTTGGCCGCCGCCTATTGTGCAACTCTCATTTCAATCTTTTTCTGCTCTGCCAATTTCACGTTGTCAGGTAATTAATAAGTAAACGGATTTCAAACTTTGGAAACTGAATTGAGTTTGCACATTTAACGAGTGGACGACAGTGTTCGCATTAAGACATATTGTATTATAATATGCGCTGTAACAGACCGTCGCATTATATAATTTTGCATGGTCCCGTATTGCACTGCATTGTATTGTAATGCACAGCATTGGATGAATAAGCTACGGCAAATTAGTAAATTGGCATTTTAACAAAAACGGTCAGGATCTTATCCTGTTAACCTAGAACTATATCTGTAAAGTAGCTGATGAGGTAAATTTTCAGTCATAGAGTTTGTAATGGAGTTTCCTTACGAATTCTTCATTTTCTAAACGTGGGAAGGTGAGATTACAATAGAGATTAATGAGGCAGGTGATCAGTCTAAATGATTGCCAAGGGGATGAGAAAGATATCTGTGTACGAAATTGGCATGATCGTTACGAATTTAGGAAGAAATTTTCGCGAGCCATGGTGATCAAATCACGTATTAGGTTGCAAGTTGAATCAGCTGGGTGCGAATTAACGCAGCTGACACACTAGATGGACCTCTACGACCACAATAAAAACCCTTCTAAGGTAGGTTCTATAAACTACAGGAGGCCGAAGGTAGTTTAAAAGAACAGAAGAAACCATTATCAAAAAAAAATCAGTACTTGTTTTTCTGGCTGCAAATTTTCTTACCCTATGGGTTTTGAGAAAACCACTAAAGAGCGTTCGTTGGCCATAAATGATAAAGCTGGTAGACCAGCATAACACTGGTATTTTATTGCGAACATCAGTCCGCACATAAACTAACTTCAGTCTAAACACTGAATTGCCGATTGTTCGTTATTGTGTGAGAAGCGAAATGGATGAAAATGCAATGAGGTTAAGGCTGAAGTGAAAATTGAAGTTCTGAATATTAGGTACTCTGTCAGAGCAAGTCCATGGTTTGTTATTTGAGTTGTTTTTTTATGTCCGAAAATTCCCATTCGATTATTGCTTGTCGGAAAAGATAAACGAAGAAAATGAATCTTAATCACTTCTTGCTTCCATGAAGTTCGACAAATTTGAGGGAAATCTGGTAGTGGCAAAACCTGCAATTTTGAGTTATTTTAGGATCAAAGATTTGCATGCACATGAGGCGGAGTGTCATTAAACAGTCGAGAAAATTAATGAAGCATTTAATTCACACACAATGTGCAGTCGCCAGTAATTCAGTCAACATTTGTATCCACTTCCGCGGGCTTTTTATGTCTTTCTGACTCGCATAAACACCTAGACTGTAGGTTTGCATTAACTAGTCCCCAGTCGTTTGAAATCGAGAGCACTTTTGCCTAGATAAACTGTGTCCTCTCTCCTGAACAAAATCGTCGTCGTTGGTTTTATTCAAGCCTTCTCAAAACCTGAAACAGTTGAGCCTATTCTCAAACGCATGACTTCTAATATCTTATCGGAGTGGGTTCCATCCATCATCTTTAATCGCTCCCTGCTCAGGATAATCTCACGGAATGACCATAGCCATTTGTATACTTCTCTACCGATCCCAATCTATCCTTCTCAAGCCAAGCAATACCAGTCTCGTGGGGATTGGGCCATTCTGGCATTTTCTTTTTAAGCGGTCAAACACTTCGGTGTGAGCGGTCCGTTTTTTCTTCGCAGATTATCCGTTGCGTTTTGAATCTGTTCCTCCTTTTTTCGTTTCTTCACAAGTTTGTGTCTTTCTTGCGTCCCATTTCTGTGCTTTGATAATTAAATTCAGGTGACTAAGTTTGATTGATACCTAGTGAGTCAGCTGATTAACAACGGTGTTCATCACAGTGCGGCTCTTCCTCCTCATGTTTTCACAAATTATTTTAATGACTTGACCACTGCCGTAAATCCGCAAAGTTTTACGTGTGCTGTTAAAGTCGTTCACTGTAAGTCAGTTACAATCAGCCCAATTTTTCATTTTGCTCTGATTCTCCTGTGAGAGACATTGTGCGCACACGTGCATGGCACCTTGATTTACGGCTTCGTCGTTTTCTGAAGATCTCTCTATTGTGCAACAGTCACTGGTCCATTCGGTTTCTATCAGAATTAGTATCAATAGGTGGATTGTGTGGCGATAGGATGTCCACCTGAGAGTGTACCTGCTAATATATTCCACTCAAGTCATGTCAAAACAAGTAAACGCTTTTCGGACCCTCAAGGGTACATATACAAGTTTTACATAGCTAAATGACATTTTCAACACAAAAAGATGATATGGCTAGATATGGCTTATTGATGCCGCTTCAATCTAAGCCTTCTTCAATTTGCGGTACTGCACGTTCGGAGTAGAATCTCAGCCGAATACGGAAAGTTAGAACATTTGGAAGCTCGGGTAATTTCATGAACATGCTCATGATTGCAACGAGCGTCAGAACAGTAAATACAATTCGCTAAGTATTCGTGTATAAATTGGGAGGGGACAGTGAGTATTTTTGTGATTGGATGGCTTCTAATAAGCCTTAACATTTTAGGAGTTAAAAACACTTGATTATGTCGTTTCGAAAAAATAGGAATTGGAGAGATCTAGAAATCAATTTGAGATGTCTTGGCAAGCGGCCGGTAAAATGATGCGACAGGCGTATAGCCAAGACAAAACTTATGACAAGATGTGCAGTTTGGGAATGGAATTTGAGGGGTAAAACTAGGAAAGAGACGTTTTGTTTTCGCAAAGAGTTTCATATGCCGTAACCACGTAAGACTACGGTCGAATATTTTGTCAAGGTGCTTTGCCCAATCTTGGTGTTCCATTTGTTCACCACTGATTAATTATGGAACGCAAGAGCTACCGAAAAGTGAGCACGTTATATTTCTAGGAAAAAAAACTACATCGATCCATACAACAGATACTTTTCTAATAGCTCCACGCAGATGACACTTTTAGCATGGTTAAAACATGTTAGCAACTCCTGGTTATAGCCACTCAAGTGTACAAGTTACTGATTATCAGGAATCACAGTCACTGCTCGGGTTTTTACATGTCCAAACTGCAACAAAGTTGAATTTCTCAACAGGCCTATGGTTCTCACGCCAACAAGGATAGCGAGGCATCCGAACATCAGAGGATTTTTCTCGTAGTTCATAAGCTGTACTTAGTTAGAGGATTGCCTAATAAGGCAAAAGGACCGAAATATTTCAGCGATCAGTTGACACCACATATGTATATTTTGTGATGTTCAATTAATTAGCAACCTGGAATTTGGATGTCAATACATACATTTGATTGCCTGAATCTGGTCTACGTCCATTTTCTGAGATGTTGTATACCTTCCCCTTGATGGCAAAAGAAAGATGAAATCAGACGAGAGAAAAGATAACGATGTTCAACAAGCGAGGCCTTGAGGATTTCCAAATGCTATCTCTGCTCTTTGTTCAAGCCAGCATCTTGAACATCTGCTTTTCTTCACTCCGGTAAGTTTATTAACAAGGAAAGCGTAAACTAATTAACGCATTTTTGCATTATTTTGATACACACACTTCATCGGCGAAAAAATGAGTATCACATCGGCCATCAGTCAATCATCATCGTTCGTTTCCACCCGAAGGTCACCGGTTCGGGTTCTCACAACATGCCAATCAACAACACCACGTTCTAGCTCTTAGATGGTCAAGAACTTCGTCCGAAATGTTCTATACCCTGTCAATTCTTTAAAGAAGAAAAGTGGAAGAAATGAAAAAACTATATGGAAATCAACAGTTCTATTGTTCGCATAATCTTTTGCTCATATCCATTCGGTCTCTCTATTACCTCAGATTTACACATGCAAAATTACACTTCTTATTCCCCCTTAGGTGACTTTCCACTTTGGGAATCAATAACGCGTTCGAACTAAGCACGTAAAACTACGAAATGAAAGACGAGTTAGCCCGTATTATTCACTGGTCTTGTAATTATTCTCAAGGTACCCGTCATTTTAAGAAGATAAATATGATACACCAACTGGAAAATAGCTCTCAGTTAGAATGCACATCACACCTTCCACACTATACGGTTCGTTTGCTAATAAGACGCAACAATGATTGGAAGTTTCACGTGTGTACCTCAAACCATTGCGCCGTCTAGATACGAAAATATCAAAATAGACATTATGGTGTAACCTTTTGATTTCTCCCAAATCGTATTTCACATTGAAAAAGGTTTTGGCTAATCGGCAGTACAACGTGGCTCTGGTCTAACCGGACACCCACGAATATATGCAAGACGGTAAAAAAAATGTGTAGACCTTTGCAGTGGCCAAATTTTTGGGCAACATTCTCGACTGCTGACTGCGAAATCGATCATTTTGGCCGAGTTCGACCCCCACGTTTTTGTGTCACCAGTTTTTTTTCTTTTGTCAACACATCCGGGCCGTGGTCAGACGAGGCTAACTCCATCGCTTTTGACTACCAGTATTGGACTCGTAACAGAAATTAGACAGTAGCAAACTTTTCAAAATCCTGGTTTCCTGTGTGTGCTTATGCGAGAAAGAAATATATATATATATGTCAGAGCCGTAAATAGTCTTACACATGCACGCAAGTAGACAACTATGCTGTGTATAGAATCAGAAAGTTACGCGCGCACTTTAAATACCACAAATGCGTAATGAATGAGTAAATCCGGGCAGTGCGTAAATTTAGACTTGCCGGACAAATTTTGACCAGTTGGAGGTAAACCTGACCAACACATGTTACGAGAGCACAAGATCCCAAACCCCTATGCGTCCTCGTTTGGTAATAGTCACCATCTGGTTTTGGAGAATTTAAGCACATCTGGGTAGGTTGTTTGTGAACGCTGCTGGAAAATGCCAACTAACACCCGAACACGACGATTTGGTGGAGTGACCTTTGATTAGGATCTCGTGTGGCAACAGCAGCAATAGTAATAGTAGTAGCAGTAGCAGTTAAAAAGGAATTGCAACAAAGCGAATAGCAACGAGTTAGTCTGTGATATCCATGATAACCTTTAAGTACGGATTCAATCAGCAGCCTAATAGTTAACATCAGTGCGAACTGCATTTACCATGCGGTATAATATTGCAACATCCAAAAAAAACAGAAACTCGATCATTTCTCATCCTATTTGATTCAACTTTACTAGCCATTGTAATTCGCGCATCAAACATTTGTCGTCTTTAGTAGGGCATAAGACTTGTCCTATGTTTCAATAACCCGTCGTGTAAATCCATCAAAAACGAGTTAGTGCTTCACATACGAATGTACTAAGCGCTGTATAAACTAACCGATGTGACGTTCTAGTTTATGGTATTTTTACACTTGTACGTATTCTGTGTTTCCTTCCAAATTTAATAAGGAATAATGGGTTTGCAAAAATTATCCACCGTCGTAGGAAATTTGGTGTCTAGCGGATTAAAGGTAAGAAATTTTTCGCATAAGCATCTTCAATGTCTACTCTAAAGTGTAACAAAGTACAGAAAATCACTAAATGTGTGGGAAACCATATAACTTCCCTTTTTGACGACTGAATCATTTGCTTTTTCCGCTACCTCTTCTGTGGGCTGGTTTCAGACCACCTGAGATCCCTTAGGCAGGGCAATCAAACAGTTTCGGACTAATATGTTTAAAATCTAGCATAGTGAGATAGCACCCATGAATGTGACCGTCTTTCCTCATCGTAAATATCAACTGCGATTCACAAGCCGTATGTCCCCGAATGATATGCCGGATGAAAACACTGGATTTTTCACTTACCCAGCAGCATGTTTCCTGAAACAGATCAGCTATTGAAACACGTGACGTCAGAATAAAACGCCTTCTTGAAATAACTGCACATTACGCAGTTCTCGGTCGTTAATTTGTTGTTGTACTATCAATGCACACTCAAAAACTAGGCATGGCCTGAGTAAAACAAAGTGGACGATCGATGGAAATCACGGCCGCAATCTGTGGTAGTGAAACAAATAAACCCAAGTTGGTGACACGAGAAACGAAATAGCGAAAATTTGAAAATATGCGTAAGAATTATTTCGGCTTACGGAAATACTTTCTGCCTTTAGTACGGTTAAACTGGTACTCTTATATGGATTCTTTTCAACAGAACTCCGACGTCCAATTTGAATACATTCGTGTGTGGATTATTTCCAAGTGGTTCTTTTCAGCTTATTCTGGCAAACTAAATGAAACCGAATTTATTGAATTAGTTGTTATCGCGAAAAGAAAGGCGAATAGTGAATTATTCCTGTTTTTTCATTCATTTGGCCTTTGCTTACCAAAATCAATACATAACTGTGGGAAACTCAAATGGCATTGATATTATTCACTGACAAACATCTGTGACATTTTATCTTATCAAAGTTCTCTTTAATCGAAGGCGCCTGGTTTTTGTGCCTACAAATGACCTTACTTCAATGGATTTATAGGCTGTTTGAAAGTAATCACACGACGTTTAATAAATAACTATAAAATGCTCAACTCTTAAGCTGATTGCTGCCTAGCTCGTTTGCTTAATGATTACCACAGTTTGTTGTAAAACAGAGTAATAGTACAGTATCAAAGGGTAGACTGTTTATTTATTACTACCTCGTATTCCCGCCACTGGTGGCAACGCAATCCTGACTTCTCTTTACATACTGCTCATCAGTTGGTCTATCGTCATTGAAAACTTTTCATCCCAAGATTTTTCAATGCATTTTCTCACTTTTTAAGTCGTTCGATTCGTAATCGTCGTAAACTATCAAACAGATTCGACTATACCTAGATAAATTACGAACAGGAGAAGTAGATAAATTTACTAGGAAATTTATATCGCAGGTATTCTCGCCTTGCTTAATGAGGCCATGCAGTTTCAGCTTAGAGTAGAAAGCCCTATGTCTATCCAACGAGTCGCCGGGCGCTCTCCTACTATCAATAGATACTCGTCGATATTCGCAATTAGATTAAAGATAGGGCAGTGATTTCCGTTACATCAGCACTTATCACCCGTCACCTTGCATAGTCAGAAATGCATCTCCCTCCATATCTTTGTCCTGCCGTTTCGAAGTCCTGAAGTAAACCACAATATGTCCATCCACATAAGTCGCATCCATGACACGGACAATTGCAAACAATCGGGATTACTGCACAAGGAAAAGATCAAAGTGAGGTACAATTAGGACAGCGACCAAAATACTTTTTGGCCGTGAACTGATTTAAATCATCAGTTATCATAATGCATTACTAACACCAATGCATTTATTGAACTGTAAAACTTTCGCGTCTGTTGATTAAGCTTTGCAGTTCATAATAAGCAGCACACTTATGACTCGTCTATCTGATCTGTGGGGGACGTGCAACAGCCTTGACGGATTGCATATTGTCACAATTTAGTAGAATTACTGTCATATCAGTGGCTTACTAAATGCAAATTATGCCGGCAGGGGTTGCATTGCGCAAAGAACGTTGACTAGTCATCCGTAGGTTGGAGTGACTGACAAGCCTCGAGTTCGGTGCCCGCATATCCATACAAATAGCATATTATTTGTACAAGTTTTTCAACAAGACCCAGATGCTACATATATTGTCATTTCAAGGCACATTTTTAAAATTATCCAGCATTAATGACCAAAGTCGATTGTGTGCGGTATCTACCGAATAAAACTCCCACGACTGTATGGTTTAAAACATAGACAAACGCTGCCACGATAATCACGTGAACAAAGATGATGAAATGATAAAGACGAACTGATTTGTTCAAGACGATCCCATCCGTTTTGCTGCGGCCACGTTACAGACTCGATTTACAAGATGACTAATACGGCTCGAACCGTTGATTACCAACGAACTAGCTTAGTAAAAACTCATACCATTTTGATCTTGACGGAAAGTTAGGATAGTAAACTTAAAACTTGGTGTCCATCGATTCTTAATGGACTTAACTTGTGCATGGGTAAATTACGAATTGCCAAGTTTCCAGATTTTGAACACAGTAGGGAAATTGTATCATTTTTGTTTCCAATGTTGGAGAAAACGCAATTAGCATGGTTGCGCGGAAAAATTGCCAACAATAGTTACATAAATGCCGAAATTGAGACTGTTTTAGCATTCTTTACTGAAGTAAATTACTGAATTAATGAAAACCGATTACTCAGTCGGACGAAATTAAACCAAATGTCTCCAATAAATACGGGTTTGGATAAATAATTGGTCTTTTCATCGAATTTATACCGTAACAATCACGATCCTCGCGAAACGCACAATAAATCGGGGCTAACTGATCACTGACACGTGGTCTACTCATTTGCGGGAAATTAAGATACGTTTGTAAAGCAGATCGAAACAAATTTCCTCTGTTCATTACTGTCAGAAATGGAGCATACTTTATTCAACTTTTTGATACTGGGTACCAGTAAAGCATTTATTAGATATTGAATAAGATTAGAAAAGTTGGGCCAAATACCGATTGCATGCTGCGCTTAGCTAAACATTTTCTACTGGCATCCACCAATCCTTATGGTAACAAGTGATGCTGCCATTCTGTGCAAGCAATATTTACACGCATTATTCGAACGGACATGGAAACATTGCACTTGTGCTAAGACTCGTTTTTTCATCACCAAGCGGTCCGGATAATTGATGAATAAGTTCGAACGTTGAAAGCCTCTAAATTGTTCAGGATTTAAACGCATTAATTGAGAACCCTCAAGATTACCGACGAGCTATCGAGTCACATTGAACAGCCTTGGGTATATCATGGACTACGGCGGAAAACTACACCTGAATTGATTCGGGATCAGGAGAACGATTTCGAATTTAATCTAACGGGTGGATCAACTCCCAATTTTTCATAGGTTTGAGCGTCCTCGTGACAAATTCATAACGAGTGTGAATGTCTATTCCATCCATCGGCAATCGCATACATGCATACGGATGCACACCGGTGCACACAAATCCCTAGTTTTCGCACTTATTTTTCTGTTAACAAATGAGCACTTAATGGATAACACATAACTTTAAGGTAGTACCTAAATTGTTCGTGGATAAAGGTTTTCGTGGCTTTTGGTTGTTTTCGGATTATTTTCAAGGGAAGGATGAGTTAGTATGCAGCCGTACCCTTTGGGGTATCCCCCAACTCTGTCTTTACGACCTTCCCAAATACCAATCGTAGTTTCACGAACATCCGTAACACGGTAAACCGCACGACAGATAGCCTAACAGAGAACAGGAAAACAAGGGTCTGAAGTCATCAATGGAATGTCATCTGGCATGCAAATACAGCTACGGGATTGCCGGACGAGGTCTGTTTGATCCGAATGGTAAGAAGAAATGTATTCAATTCCGCAGGGTTCAGTGGACCTCACAATTGCTATTATTTCATGAAAACATCGAAAGAGAGTCCCGTTCTCTACCAGTAATTGCTTGTCAAGAACATCTTGAACACTTTAAGCGACCCAGATTATTAAACGACCACTTGTAAGACGAATTCCAATGCAAAATCTTAGCATCGGGCAGTTAAAACACTGTAATCCAGGCTAGAGAAGCCCCTTTGGAACGAAAAATGAGGAACTTTATAAAGGCCGCCTTTTTGCTACTCCCTAAACTTCTCATAGGTTTTGTCTCAACAGCGGTTAACGATCATTTCTTGGCTTTCAGTTTACGTGACACGAGCAGTCTTTCCCTACCCCGCCCTTTACAGAAGGGCCGAGGAGACTCAAACAGTTGCAGAGAATGCAAACAACATCAACAGGTCACGAGTTCAAGTAGCTTATTGGAACGCGAGATATTATTTGAATGAAGGTAGTTAAAGCCTTACAATATGTCCACCCTACAAATACGGAATGGACTTATCCCATTGATCTGAAGTGTCCCTAACCCCTTTTGACAGCCAACCCCCCCCCCCAAGGTGGAGTTCATCATACGGGATTCAACGTGGTGGATTTGAGTGGATAATTTCGTACCTCCAGTTCACGAAGCTTTGATCTCTTGGAAGCCGACTTCACCAATATGGAAGAGAACTCGAGCCTTACAGCTAATCAGAAACCTTCTCCGTCATATAGACAATTAAAAGCGACATGGAAGGATTTAACCTCGCCAGAGATCCCCGAGATTTCTTTCCGAAAGCTACTGAGCCTAACGGATACAGCATTTCGTCGCATCTGGGATACTAAACTATTCCTTGAATATCGACTGACTTCATTTAGCTGCCTGCATCAAATAACTGATGACATTTTCCACTAGGAATTCAGAGGTTCCAGGCCGACCGACATTGTGACAGCAATGAAACAACCATTCTGCTGAACAAATTTGATTGTAAAACTTGCCTTGAGAAAGACTACCCACGGTAGTCGAAACGTTGGCGCATTACATCTACCAACAACGCTGTGTTATTAATATTATATCATTCACAATAAAAATTTCGTTCTGCTTTAGAACCAGTGGACACGTTCCAACCGGAGCATTTCTCAAAACGGTAGAGGTTGCAGTGATTACATATTCAAATTATGGTAAGACCAGCAACAGTCCAATGACGAAACATAGCTCGGCTCATTAAATTTTGCTCTGCGTCCAGACAGTCATTCTCGAGCATCTTAAGATCGAGTTGCGTCCAGCAGAACGAAGTCGGCCTGGCTACCCAGCAACACATGCCTATGTTCTCGCCTAGTACGAACAGTTTCCAGAGCATGGATTCGACTTCGGTGTACTCCAAGTTTGCCTTCTGTCATCAATCCTATTTAAATATGCTCTGGATTGGACAACACCGAACTCCTTCAGTAACTATAAGGAAAAACAACGCAGTTAATGCTCTTGGGTTTCATACCCTAAAGCCGTTGACGTCAATGTTATTCTAGGATGCTATTCCGGAAACATGCAATTGATTAGCTGCAGTGTGTTCTATGAAGCCAGTTCTGTTAGTCTGGAACCAAGAATTCCGGGACCTGAGATGGTCCAATGCACCCCACCTACACCAGTGGTAAATTTCGGAATCCCCTGCGTCGATTCAAGTAAATAAGTCTTAGTATTCCTTTATATGGTAAGGGCATAAATTGAGTTAAATTTTGCATTCATTTTTCAAGCAAAGATAATAAAAGTACAAAAGCCACCGTCGATTTGTAGTCAAATATACCTACGCAAAATGTTGTGCATCTACAGTGTCGCTCTAACTAAATTAGCACGTAAAACTTGGCCACTGATAGTGGACTGTACAGAGCAGTTAGAAAACGTACATCGCCAGTGGTTCCGTCCAAAAAAGACCAGTACAATTACCCCCCAAATACGCTTGTCTGAGAGCAAAGTAAAATTGTGGAAAGCCTTTCTTCTATTCTCCAACGACTTACGTTGCACTGATTCGACCATGCTCTTCTCCAACCCCAGAAATGAACTGACAAACCGTAGCCCACTACGGAAAGGAAGTGTCGTTTTGTTAGTTAACTGGAAACGTGCGTTGACGCACTCACAGGGGATCTGAATCACCTAGGTTTCAAACAGCATTTGGTTTGTATTACCCATGCAAAAAGTGGCTTTTTCAATGGAGACCTTGATGCGAATCACAACTGGCCAACTGGAATCACAAGAGAAATCTCGGTAGAGGTAAAAACATGAGTCATTGCAAGTAGATAATGCTTGAATGTCCGTATCCGATTCTAAAATTAGCTGTCTCCTGTAGTTATTTTACAAGTTGTCTGCTTAAGATACTTCAATAAGTTTTAATTACTAGAGCATAAGCGCAAAGGAAAGTGCATGCCATATTGGTTTTGATGCTTATCGCACTCCTCAGGTTACCTGAGACCATGACCCCTAAATTTAGGGACCACAGGACCACAATATATTTAGAGGCCCTAACCAGTCAAACTGTGAACAGACAACCTTGTTAACCTACGCCTTTTATGTTCCTTGTGGTTGCGCTTTACTCCGTGATATGTTGGATAAAGTATGAACTTTCATTTATTCAAATGCACAAGAGTCGCCAATGTGTTACGTTCGGTACCTCTCGCCTGAACCAAGCTGGAAACTTGTCATTCTACATCAGACCGGCCTAAAAACGAGTCGGACAATGAGGAATAGGCATCTGCTGCCGAACTGATCGAGAGACCTGTGGTTCTTTTCTTCGATCTTTCAGATGACCAATATCTAATCAGTTTGCTCGCCACCGATTGCGTAGGTTTAGCGTCATCGCAAATTCGCAATCTGGAAGTTTCCGTAGAACTTAAGGAACACTTCCTAGCAGAATTCTTTAGCATCTTTGATCTGTTTAGTAGGTAGAAATTCGCAAAGATGAACAAATAGTCCGAATCGGTCAAACTATTTGAATTGGCGGAGTGCTGTTCACCTAAATCGTGGATAGACCAGCAATTACGAAAAAAGGCAAAAACGAGAACAGTTACAGAGCAGCTTCTGCCTCG
>LUCM01005760.1:9907-24261 GCA_008360955.1 Fasciolopsis buskii
ATAGATAGATAGATAGATAGATAGATAGATAGATAGATAGATAGATAGATAGATAGATAGATAGATAGATAGATAGAGATAGATAGATTGACAGTTAGATGGATGGATATATAGGTCGATGGATAAATGTATACATAGAAAGGTAGGTAGATAGATAGATAGGTAAATGAATGAATAGATAGATGGGTAGAGTGACGGATCGAAAGGTAGATGGGCAGCATGATTCATAGATACACAAATAGACAGGCAAATAGATAGATAGATGGATAGGTAGATAGATAGATAGATAGCTAAACAGATAGATAGATAGATAGATGGGTAAATAGCTAGGTAGATAGATTGATGCTTAGATAGATCGAGACATAGATTGATAGATAGATAGATTGATATAGGCGGTTCGATGAATGTGTCAATAAATTTGAAGTTATTAAGATGCATTGGTACATAGATTCATAGATACATAGATTCGGCGGGTTAGTTGGTACTGGATGGTCCTCATTTTGTCGTTCCTGGCCCTTGGGCACTTCTTAAACTCTCTCTCTGGAATTCCTGACCGGCAGTTGGTGCTGTCAGTTAGATTATCATGAAGTTTTCTTCTCGGATGGAACGATAAAACCAAAGGACAACGTGTTTCTACTTCCGTGGTCACCTTGTATGACGGTGTTGGTGTTCATCATTATAACACAGTTGCACATCGAAGTTAGTGGCTGGCCATTTTAAATTCGCTTTTTTGTCCCAGTTTGCCTTTTAAGTAGATTCACAGCCGTATTTTTTAATTCTTTCTGATGTTTATTGGTTTCACTGTATCGTCCACCCAAATGACTGACGCATTTCCTGAGTTTTCGAATATAATGCCGGCTACTAAAATCCCGTTTAGTAGGCAAATTGTGTTTTCAGGTTTTACCATTTTTTAGCTCATAGGCGTCTTTAGCAGCAGATCTCATCTTATCCGGTTCTTGTTCATCTCTTGACGTTTTAATATGAAGATGGTGCTTTATTCACAATTCCTTTTAGTGTATGTGGATGACATCCACTTCATCGGAAGAAGGGTAGAATGATTTCGGCATTGAAATGGCATCTGCTTAGCCTGTGAGGACCATGAAGCTTGTGGATTGTGTGCTGAGCAATCAAATTGATTGATATAGAGTGATGGTTATTAATGACAGTAGTAGTGTTGTTGATACCATTTGTGTTTTCCGTGATAAAGGTTATTGCGGGCTACGTGGTCAGATGATGTGCATGGAATATTCCTTTTGGAAGTGTTTCTCCATCTACCGTTTGCATTTGAATATTCATTTGCTTATCTCTCTGAGTCAATTATTTAATGTAACTGGCATATATGTTGTTTATCCGATGTCGAATTTGACCCATCCAGGTTGTATACAAAGTCCATGTTCGCCGACTTCTGACACCAGATGAATTTCGGGAATCGGGCTTGCGGTCAGTCAACCCGTTTCCCGACCACTCAGATTTCCTTGATGATTGGCCTGTTTTTGTCGAGCTTACCAACGATGAGGTATACGGTTGCGATCTGATCGTAAGCGCTGTTGGGGTCGAGGCAAGCTTCCAACCGGCCAGCTCAGTAGTCTCACGTAGCACTGCAGATTTCTTCGGTACGTCCTTTGACTTGGCCCCGCCCAGTGCGGGTGGTGGACTTCTAGTGGACGATCAAATGCAAACGAGTGTTCCGGATGTCTACGCTGCTGGGGATTGTGCATTCGCTAATTGGACATGGGCTCCTCATTGGATACAAATGCGACTTTGGAGCCAAGCTCGGCAAATGGGCTTTCAGGTAAGGTGACTTTTCTCCTTCAGAGCGCTGCTTAGTGAGCGTCCTTCAGAATTTAATGAATGGCAATAGATAACATCCCACTATGCCGTCGCGAAAAGGCTTTGTTTGAAATGTAGAGTTGATCCAACTGTGAAAGGTCTTCTGCCCAGGCGAAATTCAAATCCACGCATGGACGCACTCCATGCATCCGTGTCGTGTGGGCTACCCCAACTAAGATACTAGGCCACGCCCGAATAATGGTATTCGGAGATTACTTTAACATGTTATTTCTGACGCAATTTTGTTTTTGTGCACTGGTTTTGTCGCCGCTGTACACTTTACATCCATGAAGACTCCTCGAATAGATAAGGATGAGGAATTTCTGAAAATTATATATATATATATCACTCATTCACGTTTGACAACGAGTCCTAGTTTGGATCGAAACGTCACGATAAACGTATTAACTCAGTGTACGCCTTCTCAACTCCATATATATATATATATAGAAGCAGCAATTAGTATCTGGATGAGTGAACGAAATTCGCCCGGGAGCACACGATACGACCGGTTTCGCGATTATTGTCGCTCGTCAGGTATGCGTACCCGGTGCTTTCTTGTCCAAACATCCACATACTTGTACACTTCTGATGCTACAGATTCGATTCTGATGATATATATATATGGTGTGAGTTTTCTGCATATAGTGCGTTCTGGGTCATTCAGTGCAGGATGTTCCTCTATCGCGTATGCATGACTTACGGAATCTGACACCCTGCATGTCATTAAGCTCCTGATTTTGTTCGAAAGCCTCTCCCTCTGCCCAATCCGTCTAGTTCATGGCTTTCATTTTCTTCGTTTCACATATCGTACTAGGCCGTCTAGTTATTTTCATGTCGACTGAATTTAGTTGCATGAAAATCTACTTATTCCTCATTTCTCAGTAGCATTGAATGTCTTAACTCACCGTAAATAACAGTGAGCTTCACCAACTTATGTGACGTCTCTGCCTCCGACTTCCGATAAAATCATTTGACTGTTATCGGTATGGTATCATGGATCATAAGTTGAAGATGGTCTCGTGTGCCTACCAGTGGTAATGTTGCATCTCGGAATCGCCTGGGAGATAGGCGCAGAGTCTAATAGTATGCATGTATGTATTACCGATTTGGCAGGTATTCTCAATGGTCTGACATATTTGTTTTAACTGGCCCAACTTTAACCTTGCTGGTGACCACCAGTAACATGCGTCTTACTTAGCTGTGAGGCTCATTCAAGTGTTCCTGTTTTTTTGTCCCGGTTGCCTTGACTAATGTTGCGTATGAGCCACAGTTACTTCCCGGAGATGTGACATATAAATGATTCTAAGACGAGACGGAATAACTCATTATTTATTCTCTTTTACCTCTCAGGCTGCCAAGACTATGTTTGGGCATGCGACAGGAGAAAAATATGTGCCACTGGATTTCACATTCGAGCTGTTTACTCATGTCACCTATTTTTTCGGATTCAAGGTAACTGCAGTTTATCACTTGATATCTGATCTCATCCACTATGTACCTCCCCGCCTCACATGTCCTATGATTTCATTTGTCTTGTAATCATGATTTAATTAGTTCTCTGTTTGATATCGTTCGTTTAAAGATACGCAAGGACTATCCATGCAGTTCCAGGACCAGTTACCTAAATTCCTATACTTGTGACAGCTCTTACCTATAATTATGCATGAGTGATTTTTTAATGACATGCTTGAAGCCACCAGGGCTCACTAAATAGGGTAGGGGGACCGGTTAACTTAACCCTGAAACCTGGAGTGGTATAGAACTACATAAGATCACACTTAGTTAAATGTGGTAACGAGCCGGATAACAGCGAGTTGTCGTCTACCGCCAAAGTAGCCGGCAGACCCAGGATTCGAACTTCTGAGTTTTCGCTGAGAGACATTTAATCCATTTGACCATTTGTCACGGCAGTTTTGCTAGAAAGTGCGGCTCATGTTAATATCTTACATTAGGTCCTTCTTTATGAGTTTTACGGTTAGATTGAAAACATTTTATAGTTAGTGGAACCAGCATCATTCAGGTTCAGCTCAGTTCAATTCCGCCTGCATAAGACGAAATGAGATTCTAAACCAGTCGTTCATCCAAGTCGTCTTCCAGTTTGCCGATTTTCGCACCTTTCATCACTTCATGGCTTGCTTTTTGAAAGACGAATTGTCGGATGCACTGTCGGCTCCAGGGAATACAGTTTTCAGTTATACCCTAAACTTGTTCTTTGCTCCATTGGATATGACACCATCAGGGAACTTTCCAGGGATTCTCTGGATTCACTAACTCTGTTGCAATTGACTACATGCACATGTAGCCTGTCACATATTGATATCACATTATTGAAAGACGAGCTGTAATTTGAGGTCTAATGCCACTAGGCTAAAGCTCCAAATCATTCGCCATGGACATCCTGTCGGAAACGAGAATGGCGGATTTATCTCCCATCTATTTGGTTGGTAACCATACTTCTAAATAATCGTATAATTTTTAGGGTCCGTTCTAGCACACGACTCCCTAGGAGTGGCCTCATGACCTCCGCGGGCATTCGTTCACAAATCCTCGAACCCTTGCAGGATATAGTTGACTCTCGTGGCCTTATTTATTTAAGTTGGGCATGATCCAGGCGATTTCAACTCATACTTTGTAAAAGCACCTAAACTCTTGATGTCTCCATAAGATTTCGCGTTATAATTACTTCACTTCCGTCAACTGACATTTGACCAAATTCAGTGGGAGGTTTCACTCACATAGCCACTCTGAAATGGTATATATGTCCTCTTGGAGACACATGCCTCCTGCTTTCACATCAGAGGTGAACAGGTAGCTCGGGTTGCATAGACTCAATACCAGAACGATGATAGATGAGGTAAACTAGTGACCCGGTGTCGTTCCCTCAAGAACCCCAGTTGTCATCTCAGCTAAGCTAGTAGTATAACCGCCAACTGTGACGTTAGGCAAAAGGCTCCTGAGGGGTGTATGAGGGCAGTAGAATCTGCCTAATAGATTGGCGTTTGTCGGGATATTTTCTCTCTTTGGGCCTCAACTGTCGTCTGTGACCCATGACCCTAAGGCATTCATCCCGCAGTTTATTTGACAGACCGGGGAAAAAAGTTAAGGTTAACCAAGGCCTAAAACCATCATAAGACGACATCCAGCCTGCAGAAGTGGATATTGTTGAATGGGCGGACGAGATCGTTTTGATCTAAGGGGTACGGAAAAAAGTAGCCCAATCAACAATTTTTTGTAAGCCTGTCAGTCATGGTCACTTCTCTTGGATAGGCGGACAAGCTTCCAGCGGCCACTGGGGGCCGGATTGTCAAAACACCGTCTACATAGCGTATGAGCTACTCGATCGGTCAGTGGTTCCCAACATGCCTACTCCCTATTACTTGACATATGTGGCTGTCAGCTGTTGACATCAACACGAAGGCAGATAAAAAAAGAGTACTGGTAATCCAGGGCTTTGGGGAAGGACTGAAAATTTGAGCTTCATTTAGCGAAACAACGAAACACTATACAAAACGGCGATATACAGAACAATGAATGTGCAGGTGCCAAAAAGACATTGTGCGAAGATCAGTAGATAGATTACACATGTTACTTTGACCGAAGTATTTACGTTACTTGGTTGCCTTCAATGTTCGTACACTATACAGGCTCCGGTAATAAGCCGCTCCAACTAGAACTCTTGGAATTTTTAAGATATATGTATCCTGCGTCTCCGAAGCACGACTGCGAGACCCCGTTTTTGATCACACTATTCCCATCCGAGGTGCACTGCTTTCTCCGCCTCATTTCTCGCATGTCTGGTTATCCATTTTCGGGCGTCGTGTTCAGGATGGAGTCTGGTTTATCTTGAGCATGAAAGTTGAGTGTGACACTCGGGATTTCAGGTCAGATTGGCCGCTGAAAAGATTAATATCTTCTGCATCAGTTGTTTTGTTACATGTTGTTTATGCCTATCTCCTGATTTCATATACAATGAAATACAAAAATCCCCGAGACATCAGCTGACCATGAGCCTGAAAAGGACCGTGAACAGTGATGGATTGGAGGAACGTAAGAAAATGGGAAAGGTTGCTGCTATCGGCAATGATCGTAAACTTTGTTGCTAGACGGTAACTCACCGTTCCCCCATTCGTTACCACATCTGGTCTAGCGAGATCTTATGTAGATTTATCCTACACCAAATTTCAAGGTTCCCTCCTTCCGTTTAGTAGGCCATAATGGCTCTAGGACATGCCTCATCCACTGCACACACGCGTGACGCATGTTATAAGAGGACCACTACCGACTGATTAAAAGCAGTGGTTTGCCGAAGCGATGAATGAATCAGCCTCATTTTAAAGTTTTACAAATACTTACCTCACACCGATGTCCTACTAATTTCGTTCTTCCTTACAGCTTCGTCCATTCAATGAATAACTTAACCGGAATCAGCATCAAATGCCGTGCAGCAAGTTAAAAGAGTACATAAAAGCTGATATTTCGAATGCTAGAAGGCCACCAACTGGATGTGAGTGAAGTAATCAAAAATCGGACCGCTCACTGAATCGCTCTCGGGGTGTCAGCTACAGCGTTGGACGGAGCGTCTTAAAGGACAGTTTAGTTAACCCACTAGCACAGTAGACCTTCCACTCATGCACGAAAGTAAAACAATCTAAGTAATTATCGGCTCTCCATCATGAATAGAATCTGTCCGAGAGATAGGTTTTTTTAAAAAGCATAAAGCAAGCAGACCCGATGGGTTATCCCTGTCATTCTTCAAGGAAGGAGAGTAAGTGTTAACATCGGGATTAAGAAGACAATCGGGTGTCAATCTGGACATCAGAACAGATTCCGAAGGACTGGTATGAATCGGTGATTGGGCCGAGTTATAAAAAAGTTGATAAGTTTGTGTGAAAATCACATCAACTGATTTGATAAGTATCACATGCAGACTGCTCACAGTCACTATCTTCCGCGGATTATCCAACCAATTTGAGGCATCTGAGGGTTAGGGGTGAACTCCGGCTATCTACCAAAGTTCGAGGATACACGACAGCAGGAAGATCGATCCTACTGTAATCCATAGAAACGTGACCTTCGATGACAGATGTGAAAAGACTTCACGTGTTTAAACGCCAATATCTTCGTAGGATTGGTAGAATATGGTAGAAGAATTTTGTCAGTTAATCAGACTTTACATATAAGCTACTAGGTCCTAAGTTCAACTCTTAGAACAGACGCTGAACCTGAAGGTTTTGGGGTTATGTTTTGTGCATTCCCTCCTCGCTGCAGGCTGTTGCTCAAGGCGGATTTTGATCGGGAGGCTAAATGAGGTTGTCGATCGATCATTCAATAAACGTGTATGAAAACCCTAGCCAGTGGACTGACTAGTTTAGGTCCAGTTAGATTGCAGAGTTGGAACTGACGAGGTCCTTCAAATCAACGCTTGGAAACAATTTGCAGCACGACTCACTGGTGCTATCAATAGCGTACCTGCATTCAAATTCTCTCTTCTAGATAGTTCTTGAACTTACTGCGTCGCAGTTGATCTTTCACCGTTTTCGTCATCCTATTCTCTTCTAAGTAGGCGATGTTACGGGGTAGAAATCAAAACCAAGCATATCAGTGAAAATGTAATTGTTGCAACGTTTTAACTCAACCCTTATTGTCACCATAAAACCTGCACTATTTAAGCAGGATAGTCATTAATTGGCCCCCTCCCCGCTTGGAACTTGAGGCTTACACCACCCGTCTTAGTTGGACTGCGTAAAAGGACTTATTATTAACTTTTGTTTTCTCCCAGTTTTATTGGTTACTTCTAATAAGCACCAAAAATCGTTCAGATTGACCAGGTTATGCCCACGAAAAATGGCTGAGGACAATGCACAAGCCAACGATTTTGACTTTTTATTTAAATGTGCTACGGGGAAGCGTTTTGATAAACCACTGATCGTTGTTCTGTGGAATCAAGGCTACGCAATGGCTAGATCGTCATTCAGGTCTAGATCGACTCGAGAATTTCTGTGACCCATTTCCAAACAGAAACATAAGGATAACTTGTTAGGTCAAGAGTAGGTTAACAGCGTTGTTTAATGATCAAGGAACAATACAAACTGAGACCGGGTAAACACGAAAGTCAAATAAAGGCCCTTGTCCTGACAAACTCCCGGGACACTGTCGAACTTTCTACCTAAGCTCTGATGTAATTTTTGCGGTTCCTGCGTTGTATTGAGCGAGTTGCATTCGACGTAAGAAGAGCGATTAGATTTTGTCCAATCCTCCGACAACTGGCATTCGCCGTGATTTTGCTTTGGCTTGCAGATGCCATGTGCTGCTTAGGTGCGATGACTGACTTCCAGTTCGCCACAAGTTCGCCTGTACAAGTTCTGATGAAGAACAACCTAGACCAACCACAAAGCATCGACGGAGTTTAGAGACGATCAGTTTGATGAAAAGCATCCGGTAATCTACTGAAAATTCGGAAAATAGAAACTTCCGTGTTGTTTATTGTTGGAGTACTGAAGGTGTATGCACGAATTTTGAGAATGCAGATCTACTGGAACGAGCACGATGTAGTAGATGACGAATAATCTCCATAAAGAGCATGGGATATTTGTAAGAGCCAATAAACAAAATACCAATCTTTCGAGGTGATAATGCATATTTCATGGAGATGAAATCGTCACCATAATGTTAGCCGGATAGCATCTCTTCCACGGCAGCCTGGTTCCCTGGAGCTGAAAACACATGCGTACGTTTAAGTCAATGGGAAACGTGGTGCCCGTGCCCGATGATCGACTCCCTCGGTGTGCACTGTTTTTCGAGGAGCTAATGGCTGAACGATGGGTGATTAGTCCATGACCTGGAGGAAAGGTATGCAAACCGAGACCACTGGACTTTCTCACGTAATTCGAATTGTGTTGTCGGACCAGGGTCTAAGAGATCCCTCTATACGATGACCGAAGACGTTGCTCGTTATTGCTAAGTGACGCAATCACCCTTGTCCTTTCTTTTGCATTTGTTCGCTTCCCCGTAACTTTTCTGTTTTGTGATATTTTCAGTTTTTTCATTAGTGTATGTGGTTCTGGGAGGTAGAAACTGTGTCAGGCGCCTGTTGTGTAAATGGTTGCGAAAATGATCTGGTCCAAACTGCATGCTACCAGTAGCACCATATAATTATCATTACGTCGGTCGGCATAGTAAGTCACTCTCGCAGTCGGTTGATTATCGTTTTGCTTTCAGCCCAATTTTCAGTGCTCCTGGAATATCTTATATAAATGAACGCGTCGCCTGTGTATTTTCTACCTGTTGGCAGTGTGAGACGTCTCTTAGCCCCACTCGTGTATGAATGCATAAACGCATCTGCTAACAAATTCAGCGTCTAGAGCAAGTGCATCAATTACTGACCTTCGCCCAGACTCCCTGTTTATGCACTTGGCCAAACATTGCCGCCTCCTTCGAAATCGTTGTTTCTGCGCCCCTTTGTCTGCATCCAGTCTGATGAAAATTGACAAACCTGGCAAAAAAACGTGTGTATTGATATATTGAGATAAAAATATGGTGTAGACACCAATATCTACTATTTTTGGCGCAAGTGATATAAATCCTGGGATTTCTTAGAATGTTACCTATCGGTTTGTTGACTAAAAGTACTGATGTATGATTCTAGACATGATTCGGGACATTCCACAAGCTACCAATTCGCATATTTTTCCTTCAGCATCTTAAGAAGGTCGAGGGTTCCCAAGTGGGCTCCAATATGGGAACCTAAATGGCTACCTCGGGAATGTCATTTTGATCACTATCGCTCCAAGATGCATACACTGTCGTCATGAGCTATTAGACCTATTGGTTATGACAGGTAATTTGTCTCCCCCTCTGGAAGCGTTCTTTCATCACTCTTTCCTTAAATAAAATTCGAATTGTTCGACTTGAATCTGTCTTCCAAAAACTTTTCCCGTACAACTTCTGTATCTCGCCAAAAGGCGAATAGGTTTTCTTATTAGTCGGGAAAATGTTTTCCCGCAGTCTGTTCGATTTTCGGAACGCGGCGGTTTTCTTATTGTCACAGATTTCGATCGTCGTTCTCTCAAAAGTACGCAGGTGATCATGTAGCAAATTAAATGGCACCAATCCCACCTACACAGAACGCACGATTTCGCGATAGGTGCCATCTCTCCGAAAAAAACGCGAAATCGATCCAGTCAATTGAGACGGTTTGTCTGCGGCTGACACTGAGAATCGCGTGCCCAAATAACATGAAGCGTGATAACTGGATCCCAATATGTAGTAAGACTCACGGGAGTTCAGTGATTTGCTGAAAGAGTGGCATATATATATATATATATATATATATATCTTAGCGCACTGACGCTTTCGTGGTTACTGCTGCTTGTCGGCTATGCATATCCGTTGCTCTGCTATTGAACTATCCTTATTCCTGTACTCCGAATCGGTATGTGTCCTCGGAATCTAATTTATACTGCTAGTGCTTTCCATGGGAGCCATTTTTTGAGGACTCCGTAGGAGAAACAACATGATTCGCGGATAATTCTTTCTCAGTTCGGTGAAGCCGGCCTTTTGTAAGAGGGCGGAAGGCCTCTGGAATAGGTAGTAAATACGAGTGATATATTTGTGAGTGAACGGAATTTCCCCAGAAGAGCACAACTGCTTTATCGGTTATTGACACGCCTCATGTTTGCGTCCCCAGTGCAACATCATACATGTATGCATAATGTTCATGTAAATGCACACCGTAGGTTAGGTCTTTTTTAATTGCGATGTCAGTTCTAGCAATGTTTCCCTGAAAGAGGCAAACAATTTGAATAGGTTAACGTTGGACATATCCGAATAAGTCAAGTCGCACTTTCGGTTTACGAGACACTCCCTCTGGTTTAATCCAAACCCTAGTGTGTGGTTAAATTACACAGTCACTGGCGTTCTGAGGTTTACGCTGTCCCCGTTTGTATGGTTTTTCCCCTAGTGGTTTCTACTCATTGTTTTTTTGCTCTATCCTTTTCTTCGTCCTATTCTGGAGTAGGCGATGGTGCAGTGTAGCAGCCGAAATCGTGCCACGTCCGTGCGAGTTCAATGTTTTCAGTAATTCTTCTGAACTGGAAGGTCAGATCGGTCTCACATGTCATTTTGCTCTAATTTATGGTTCATTCCAATCACATTTATATCCACATTAACAGGTCGTACTACTCGGACTGTTCAATGGACAAGGTTTAGATTTGACCTCTCCGGATTGTTATTTGCTGATGCGAGTTACTCCGGGGGAAGAATATGTGAAATGTGTGATGCAGTCAGGACGCATGCAAGGTGCTTTGTTGATCGGCGAGACAGATTTAGAGGAAACCCTGGAAAACCTGATTGTGAACCAGCTGGATTTGGTGAATCTGGAAGACTCTCTGTTGGACCCAAATGTCGACTTGAGTGATTACTTCGACTGATTTGTTGATTTTCTCTGCACCGACCAGTACTTTCATCAGCAAACTGGGCCTGAGCAAAATCTGTTATCCTTATGCAACTGGGAGAAATTGTGAAATTGCTTATCCAAATAAACCCTCACTTGACCCTTGTGCCTTTTTCAGCTCTTTTTTTATATCACAAAGGTGTACTTTGGACATCCAGCGAACGAAGTGAATATCAAATTGATCCAACTGAGAAATTTTCCAACGCCAGCGTGAATAAAGCTCTCATATGGACATTATTCAAGCTTTAGTGTTGCGTGTGTTGTCGGTTGAGCTTCAAAACCTCGCGGAACGAAGTTAGGGTACTTCACTGAGGGACCATTGATTACCCCAATGACTTAGTGTCATGGCACATCTATCGCCGTGAATTTTAACCAGTAGATCATTTGCAATGCCAAAAAATATGACATCCATACCTAGTTCATATCGCACCGAGGTCAAAGATCTTCACGTCTGGATTCAAAATGCAAACTATGTTGCAGCATCATTGAACAGCACTCGACCAATCAATCCTTTTGACGGCTACGATTGGACTACTCAAATCAGTTATAGACCAGTTCGCACAATTACAGCCTGACCAATGCATTTTTGTGAACAGGGTTCTTTCAGTTACCGAGGTTGAGCAGATCAGAGGTTTAGCACTGTATCAACTTGTCAGATCTGTCAAGTCGAATTTTGTAAATGGAAACGAAATTCTTGTTTCATGTCTAGATATGAATTTGTCACCTGAAGTACACTCCTGTCTAAGCGAAACATACGGATTTGGAGTGTACTCAAAGAGCAGATCTGTGTGCTATCCGGCGCGTTCTAGGCCTGAGGATGGCTATGCGACTGGTATAATTCGGTGGTTGGCTGTGAATAGGGTGAGCGCACACCGAATGAGCGGCAGTGTCGAGGACGTAGCTTTTCTCATGTGACACGTGTTCTTCCTAAAAAGCACCACAGTTGTGGTGATCATTTGTTACTCAGCGGGAAAGTGTGCTAGAAATTTAGTTGATATTCCATTTTAACCATCATCTGCAATCTCAACCTCATTGCGTTACGAGCCCGTTGGACTTAAAGAAGGGTGTTTTCTTCACAAAACTTTAGCGCTTCTATTATTATTGGTACAAAATTCACGTACACTGGTAATCGATGGTCCCTTCACTGTCCTTCAGTATACTTTTGGTCATTTTGGTGTGGCATTCAGCAACTTCAGTATGAAATTATGTCTAACTCTTAGGTGAAGATTTGCAATCTTGAACTTATTATTCCTTGTGCAGAAAGCCAGAATATCAGATCTATCTGGGATAACGTCAAGTTTCAGGCCGGGTGTTTTTTACGAACCATACTCTAGATCTAGGCTTGCTTTCACCGGACCTACTTGAAGTTGGAAGAAAACCATTCTGATTAAAATAAGGTTTGCTGAATTCCGATGAAGTAAATAATAGAGCTTCTTTGGGGGAAACCACCATTTTCCTGCACTGTTTCTTCTAGAATATTCAGCGCAAGAACGACGAATTTCCAAAATGCATCCTATTCCGGTTCGTAGAGAAGGCCTCTCATTTAATGTTCGTCAGAGTGAACAATTAGGACGGATATAAGTGAGTAGATTAACGTTTTCGAGAATTTTTCACAGAAAGTGATCATTTGGCAGGGCAGTACAAGCTATATAACCATCAACAAAATTTTTGGGTTGGTACATTGATGCATTCAACATTTTCAACTCCTGCGCAGTATGCTTGTGTCCCCTGCTTTATTGCGCAGTCGAAATTGGTCCACGATGACCAGTGCGAGGATTCGGAAGAGGTTAATCTACGACTTTTGTAATAACCTCTTTTCTGACCATGTCACTGAAAGCGTCGTCCCTACTACCCTACCTTTCAGGGTAAAACTTTTTCCTCTCTGACACTAGATTTACTCATCCTCATGCGAACTGACAGGCCTAACTAGACAGTAGTCGTGGCCCACTGATTGCCGCGAGTGGGTCAGTTATGAAAACCACTAGGTATTGGAGGTCGACTTCCGGTTGGGAAAATGCGGACTAAAACACGAGTTCATCATTTCGCCGTAGCTATCATCGGAATGTATTGAACTGGACCCTCCGAAACGGGTAAGAAGCACCGTCAACACTGAAACAGTTAAGTAGTATTTCTTCGGATAAGTGTGTATGAAATATTGGTAGTATTGTACCTCAAGTTTAGGGAAATTTTTACAGGAATATGTAAATTTTTGTCTTCATTTTTGGATGTCATTCATTTCCTGCATAAAGGACGTGCGCTGGGTGTAGTTTATTCCTTCAGTGTTAGATATAGTGCGCTGAACAGGCTTAAACACAAAAATTTAAATACAGCATGGTCTTTTAATCCGTTCACTGTCCTCTGGAATACGGTACCAAAAGATTTCACTGTTCCTGGCTCATGGCTTCACCGCTACGCTAACAATTTAGGCGATCAGTCTATCGCGCTTGAATGACCTTGACGCAGTTAATTTTTATGCAGTATCGCGATTGTTAAATAGTTAACTTCAGTCAGTAAATTACAAGCATAATTGTCGTTAGAATATCTGGTAAAATATGCGCTTCTGTCAAACGAGCTAGGCAACTATCATTTATGTATATAGACTACGGTAGACCTTAAGACCTTTCAAAACAGGTTTCTGAAATTGTCACAACTCATTGAAATTTCATTTTCCGACGAGTTTACCTTGACAACCAAGACCACTCATGTTTAATTGGCCTTGTTACAGTCTACAAAAATACAAAAGAAAAACCTATGGATATTTTCATGATACATATATATATATATATATATATATATATATGGGAAAACTATTCCAAGCGTTCCGTTGCTGTCCGTGAGCAACTGCTCTTCCTACTTCATTGTCCCAGGAGTAGCACTTTTCCAAAAGTATCAAGTGTAACCGGCCCGTGAACTCGGAACGTGCCCATAGGATTGCATACTCATACTACAAACAGATGCATTGTGAGCTGATCAACGGCGCGCATCGTAGGAAATCCGTATGCGAAAGCCATCAAAATCGATTCGAACGGGATGCCTCAAACATATCAGATGCCAGCTGGATTAGAAGAAT
>LUCM01005762.1:0-26397 GCA_008360955.1 Fasciolopsis buskii
TATAAAAACGTGCAACTCTGGGGAATGGCAGCGGTCAGTGAGAGTGGCCTTGCTGTTTAACGCTGGACGATGATGATGATGATGATGATGATTAACCTTGTAGGGTCAAAGCTTTCTGATTTGAAGTGAAAAACGTCGGAGATTGTTTATACAGGCAGAAATGTTTAAAGTCTAATTCAGATCTTTATCAACAGACCAGACAGAAATAGCCCCACTCCAGACGTAACTGCCGTACTCATGTGTGGAGAGAATTAACGCTTTGCACAGTGGAAAATGCGCAGAAGCAAAAAAACGTCCATGGCGGAGAAGAAAATCAATTTTGTGGTAGCATGAGAAGCAAGCCGATGTGGGCAAGGGGATTAACATAGCATAGAAGTTGCGGATAAGGCAAAAAGTGAGACAGAATATGTTAACCAGGGACTAGTTGAGTCAAAGAAAATGTGGAGTGAATGAAATACTGAGCTTTCAAAGCATTGAGGTCTACACGATTACGGGAACCATAAGAAATGGATACGGGCTAAGAATATAGTGGTACAATCACAGACGCGATCAATGTTGATATTCGCATAGCAGTGCCGTAAGGAAAGGGGCAATGTAAGGCGGTACCATCGGCAAAAAGGTACACGGGATTAGATGCATTGGATAGAAGAAATACGATGAAGAAAAGATTGCAGTATGAGGAAAACCAAGTGACGGAGCGACTAAATTTACTATTTCACACATACACACACACACACTAATTCACCAAGGCTGCAGTGTTTCATTCTAGCGTTCTTATAGTGGAGCTATATATAAACAATTCAGGACAGTCCAAATAAAGCGAATAAATCTGATTCCCGTCAGATGAACAAGGCACGTGAATAATAACAACCGCGTTATGACCTTGTAAACCATCAACTATTTCACATATCGTTGTCTCTTAAACAGGTACTCACTTCTGAACAAACTGCTGATACTCCATGGAGTCAAATAGGCCTTCAGGTACGAGATGAACGACGAAGGATAAACCGGGTAATATACTTTTGTCTCCCGGGAACGATTTCAACGCATCGAACAATGGGTGAGATTGTAGTAGAGGTGAAATGAATTTTCTGGAAGGGCAGTCCACCACAAGGAAGTTTGGAGATGGGGTAGAGGGACTAGTTACCTGATCAGCTGAAACCTAGAACAAAAAAGAATAAAAGCAAACATCCCAATTGATCAAAATAAATAACACAAATCAATACCAGATCGCTGAGTGGTAGGTAAACAACCAGTAACATCAGATATATGGATAGAAAGGCCCAGGTGTTAGAGACGACGATGATCATCACGAGGCTATGTGGACCAATCAACAGAAAGAATGAATACGCACGGTGAACCGGTAGAGTGGAAGAAGAAAACAATGCCGCGACAGACAAAATACAAAATACACCATAACTGCACATTCGACGGAAAGTGATAACACGATCACCACTGTTCATGGTTCGCTGACATAGTTCAAGGTTTCCAGCCAATTACTGGCACATGGATCTTTCGGGCCCAAATAACGAAGGGATGAGACACCTATTTCACCCAAGTTTGTTGTACACTTTCTCATTTCAAGCTGACACGTCATAGGCTGACCTTCAGGAGGTTTCTTCTACTTTGTGGAGGAAACGAAAAATAGAGCACGGTAAGGTAGAGGTGTATTCACCATACGCGACACGTGGTTCAAACAACGAAGTCTACCAAGCTTGATACGCTCTGACAGTACATTCTCTGAACCGGAACCCAATATTCGGTTCCTAATCTTCACATTGCCCAGGCAGTTAATCAGTCCAATCCTAGCAACAGTATGCAGATATCGATGGTCAAATATTTCCAGGCGACGAACCTCTTCAGCTCACAGATTGCATAAACTGCAGTCACACAACAAAACTAAGTACACTGTGACATAGTGTACATGACCTCTCAACTTCAGCGAAATACCAAATCGGCGCTACAAATGCTCCGCTTAAACGAACATTGGCCGAGCCATCGACGCATGAGTGCTCACTTCCACTACCGTGCCTTCATTCTTAGTCGTACAGCCGCCAAGGAAAGTGGAACAGTAAACAACGGCTAGTTTCTGTAATTCGGCGCTACTATCGTCCAATATTGGAACAGTAGTTTACACCTTAAAGGCAAAAGGCACATACCAATTAGAGTTACAGCTTTTGCCAATCCGAGATTTTTGAAGGCTAATTAGAACATCGTTCGTGAGTTGCTCCCTATTCCTAATTCGATAACTGAGGGTATTCTATAGTTACAAGGCACTGGTATGATTAACTGATATTAGTGAACTTGAAACATTGAGTCAAATGGATTTGCAAAAAGTAGTAGACAGCTCCGTTGTCACCCGGCTTACTAACATGACCAGACTTATTGAGGCTTCATGTGGTTCTCCACCCCAAGTCTTAGTGTTTGGATTATCCATTTTCGTAAATAAACATGAGTCACATTAAATCGAATGACTAACCAGATTCCTTCATCTACATAAACTCATTCAAAGGACAAACATTAAACTCACACTGCAATAATGAGTTACTTGAGCCGAAATATTGTTTCTGTACAACAATTTCACCTCAATTTTTTGACAAGAACGCAAATTTTCCTGACTACTTACTTCATTTTTGCGCCCTCCATAAAGCTGGCATCTGCACCTATATATACCAATCCGCAATCATCTTCTGACTCACATTTTGACTTCTCCAGGCGAAGTTTTCAATGTGTACGGTTAGAAATTCCGTTCCCATTTTTATCACTGTTTCTGCACTTCATAGTGCTTCACAGCAGCGATGTTCCTCTGATTCTTTGAATTGTTGTCTCCAAACACTGAGACACTGGCCACTACAGAAATAAGCTGTCAAACAATCATTTTCAGTTATTTCAAAGTCCAAAACAAGCATTGGCTACCGCACTCATCGGACACTGCAGCCATAGTATGGGAGCCGGGGCTTCTACTGTAATCACCCATCTTTGCCGACTAGTAAATCTCGCTATACACAATTCGATCGAGGTGACAATGCCCTTGACCACATTCTCGTATTCATTCCCTTATTACCCTCTAATATCACTTTTCTATCTCGACTGGGCTGATCGGACCATCGTCTCATTATATCTAATTTTTTTCTTGTCCGCCCCAATTCTAGGCGCACCTTTAGGCTCTGTGACTGAGTTGACTGAGATGGTTTTCGTGACTGCGTTATCCCTGAGATGACTACCACTTATGTGACGTTTCTGCGTTTGCTTCTGATGCACGGAGACTATTCCTCGAGACATACACCTTTACAGTCCACGTATCTCCAAACCCGGCAAACCACGATCCCCTGAGTGGTTTAACCACACATGCAACCGTGCTCTCTTTGAAAAACTTGGCATTTGTTTTCCCTATCCCAAAACATAGACAACAACTACCGTTTTATCACAATTTTTCCCGTACTTTCGAATGTCTCCGATCAACTGGGTCGATCCCTTGAACGTGAAGGTTTATTAACACATCGTAAATACGGATTCCCCTCACGTCGCTTCACTAGCCGCCACCTCACATTCATGGTCGGCTGTACTCGATAACCAAGGATAAATTCACCTGATCTCGCTGAGCATGTCTAAGGTCTTCGATTGAGATTGCTCCGACGTGTGCTGTGAAAATTGTCTTCGCTGGAGTTCTATCCGGCAATCGAATCATTTTCTTTCGAGTCGATGAGGTTGTCTCAGCCGCGTCTTGTGAAAGTTGGTGGTCCCCGAGGTTTACTCTCGTTCCCACTGTTTCAATTATTTATTGGTGACCTTTTAACAAAAAACCGAAACCCACTTCATTGTTTTGCTGACGATGCCACCTTCCATTCATCTCTTTTTTACTTGATCAATCGCCAAGCGACTACCAAAATCGAGCATTATCGTAATGTCTTTAGTGTATCATTTACTTTCGATTCTACCTGGACTTCCGTTTGTGGTTCTATCAACCATATATATACAGCGTTTCCAAGGTTTATATTCCTTCTATTTTACTCAAGCATCTCTTACTTTATCCAGTTGAATTTCAACTCGACTTCTCTTCCAATGAACCAATTCCGTTAGCCGAGCCTATCCAGAAGTTACTTTTTTCCTGGCTTCTTATTGTGCAAATGCTTACCTGCCACGGTGTGTACAAAGTTGGTTTTTCATTCCGCAACAGACGATTTTCCTACACCTGTCTTATTTTCCACAAATCCGCTTGACACTTGAGTTCTGCAGTCACATGTGAGGCGGAGCTTCATTTGCTGCTATTTTCGCTTCTTCATCGGATTCAACGACAAGCTGTTTGGTTGACTGATGACTCTTCCCTAATCTCAAGTCTGTAGCCGTTTTCCCATCGCCGGGCAGCTGCTTCACAAACTCGTTTTTATCATAAGATTCTGAACTCTCCTTGACAGTTTCCTTTTCCATGACTTGCATTCGTTCTTCTCGTATTCACGAAGCCAATCACCATATCAAGCTTCAACTCCTAGGTGTGTAACTTGAATCCTTTTTAGTCCTTGGACTCCAAAGGTCTGGAACACATTCTCTTTCCATGCATCCAAAGACCTACAATCATTTTGTTTTTAATGAGTCAACAAAATTAATGGGACTTGAATGTTCCCCACACCCATCCCCTGCGCAATCTTTTGACAGTGGAATTTATTTCTTCTTTCATCAATAACTTTATGCAATAGAAAAAGGGCCCAATAAAGTAATACTAAGGGGCTATCATATAGCCTTTTTGGATGAGGTCTTTTACGCCGTATGCTACTCTACGTGTCATCAGGTAGCGGTTTTTCTTTTACTCCTTCCGATAATGAAAAAATAGTATATACATGGCAGTGGCCAACAGGGATCTGTCAAGTAGAGAAGTTTATCGGCGGTGGCAGGATCCGAACGCGCGAGCTTTATGTTTAAACACCACGACCTTATCTTCTTGATCACCGCCGGCGATGTTCAGCGTATTGGTGACTGATTGTAAATTAGATGAGTTTATTCTCACCGAATAAGCACCGCAGACAATCAGTGGAAATGTCGATGACATGGTGCGTGTTTGCTTGGGGAGTATTCGTGATATAAAAAACCACAAGTCCGCTTGTGCCACTTTGGCTTGGTAAGTGCGGGCCGCCACTTAATAAGGCCGTAATTTCTTGACACTGACATTTCAAATTCTGGCAGAGTATCAACCGGATCTCTTGATTACCACCGCATCTGGATCTACTGTCTTGGAGATTAGATCTGATCGATGCTTGTAGTGTGGTCTCCCAAAACAATTCTCCATTTTGGTTTGGTAAATCGGGTGACAAGACGCCTAGAGAAACCTCGGATTGCGATGCACAATCGATGGTGCGGAGAATTCCGGAAGAACTAGCATTCGCAATGAGCTTCTCAGTGTTTCGCTTTTTTTAATTTATCTATGACTTCTCCCCTTCTTCATAATGATGATTAATGTGATCAGAATTGGGCAAAATTTAAATAAATAGAGAGGAGACTTTTAGTTTTTTACCATTATTATGAACAAATGAATGCGAAAACGGGTTTCTATTATCATTCAACTTTGTGTGTGCATTACCGCGCACACACAAAACCAGTCTACGGTTTCGTAAAATCGTTTCAGTTTCTCGATGTGTTTCAAAACTTCGAGCTTTTTACTCAACAATATACGCTCTCATGCAACAACAGCGCATGGGAGAAATCTTCTTCAAATCGTTGATCACTGGTTTGCCCGAGTAAGCTCCGTAACTGTTTGGAGTCACTATCAACGGACGTTCATGGGCTGCCACAAATGAGTCAAGCGCATCATTCCTAATCTATCTTAGCAGATTCTAAACTTCTTGGTTCGCATTGCTAGCCTGGCAAGAAGCGTTGAGAAGGAACCCCAACGAACGAGTGAGGCGACTATGGTTGATTCGATTAACGGAAAGACGATATACTCCACATACATGCGCGTGCACGCAATAAAAAACGAAAATCGGCGGAGCTCACATACCACTGTTCCGTCCGGTAAGGTCACACTTCGACCTTCAAGGAACTCCTTCACCAAAGGCGACTCGAAAATCGACCTGGAAACATGCACGTCAGAAAGAGTAAGGAAAGATGCAGTCACGGAGTTGCAGACGTTACTGATGTATACTTAACACAACATAATTCCACAAAATCGGAGCTGTTAAACAGGTGGTTTTAGACAAACAAGTGAAGCTAGTGTAAAATTGACAAGATTTCATCAGTTTCAATAGTGGAGGATCTAACTCATTCATTAAACGACCCATCATGCAGCACTACTGCCAACAAAAAACGTAAAAGCGCTGCACAATTGAACCATCGTTTCTAAGATACATTAGCGTGTACATGCATCGACTCTCTGACG
Source organism: Fasciolopsis buskii (assembly GCA_008360955.1). Taxonomy (NCBI): domain Eukaryota; kingdom Metazoa; phylum Platyhelminthes; class Trematoda; order Plagiorchiida; family Fasciolidae; genus Fasciolopsis; species Fasciolopsis buskii. The sequence goes on from LUCM01005762.1 coordinate 6,368, forward strand.
AACGCCTGTAAATAAAATGGTACATTCCCCCAGGCTAGAGATAATAGGCGGTTGGACTTCGACATCTGGGTCTTACAAGCGACCAACTGAGCTCGACTACCTGGCCAGTTTTAAAGATAGATTCAATTAACTAATGACTTTCACAATCGTGACCTCAAGCGGGTGTCAAACGTCGGTATACGGTGACACTATGGCATTTTAGAGCAGGCTGAACAGTAATGCTGAGCAACTAGTCGGTTCTTTGACAAAGCATTCTACTGGGTTATAACAACCGCGATGGCAAACAAAGTGTACGCATTCAGCGGTATCGCCTTCATTTCGATGAACTGTCAATGACCCTAGCACTGTTCAATCACTGAATGATTACGTGTGTGAAAATGGATCGCTCGGCTTATTGTTTGTGGAACGATTGTTGTTGCATTTTCGATGTCTTAAACTGTGCACCTAACTTTTGCTTTCAAATACGCATTTTCGATACACATTTACGAATCCGAGCAATGTTTCACGCCGGTGCGTGGTGCGGTTCAGGGACCTGCTGAAAGCCATCCCTAGCGGCTTAGTGGTGAAACAAGGGCCCAAGTCGAAGATGAATGGGCGCCGTTGAAAATAGGGAAGGAACGGCTACGTTACGTCGGCATCGTTGTTCATGGCAAGTCGGGTGATTACATTGTATGTCTAATCATCTCATGATCTCATTAAATCTGAAACTGATGAAAACTGAAAACCTCGGCTGGTTCAATTCCGTATGTGTGACACGCCAAAAACACGGCACTCCATCGGCGGTGCCAGTGTACCCTGTGGTAAGAAAGCACTTTTACGATCGAAGCATACCTTTATATGGAACGAAGCCAAACAGCTCGTCTGCTATCAGCAGCCAAGCATTCTGATCCCCATCCCAACGACTTCTGTCTCGATTTAATTTCTTTTTTACTTTCAAAAAGATTGGCAGCCAAATGAGGGCTACCGAACTGGCAAGCGACCGGTCGTCAGATGATACGAATCAGAGAAATACATGTCCAAATATCACCACAGTGACCGCTCGACCACTAAGTTCACTGATATTTCTTGGTGTGATTGATTCTTGAAGTTTTCTATTTCCATATACCACTCTTTCCTTCTTCTAAAAACCATAACAGAGTAGTCGAGAGCTCATTTTATTGGAAATAGGCCATATTGCAAAGACATTTCTGCGGCCCCATGGTTTAAATGAGATGCTAAAGATTGCATAAATCGGGTTACTTGTCACAACGGGAATAGCACTTGATGTGTGACGGCTATAAAAGATGGCTTAACTCAACCCGGAGAAGCAATCATCTTCGTACAGCGTTAAACAGCAAGGCCACTCTCACTGACCGCTGCCATTCCCCAGATTTGCACGTTTTTATAAAAAGAGTGAATATCAAAGGGGAACAGGGAGTGGACCTACACAGACAGGAAAAGATGCTATACAAACGCACTCTTTCAATCACTCTGATTCGATAGAAAATGACAGCACGATCGCCACTGTTCACGGTTCACTGCCATATCCTTCAGTGTCTCCAGCCAACTAGTTGACGAGTCTTTCGGACCCCAACCACGAAGGCGTGAGACACCTACTTTACCTAACTTCGCTGTACATTTTCTCATCCCACGTTGCCACATCATCTGTTGACCTCCACATGGCTTCTTCCATTCCTTGAGAGGAACACAAAATAAAGCACAATATGGTAGTCGAGTGTTCGATACATGTAACACGTGACCCAACCAGCGTAGTCTACTAAGAATTGGCACCTAACATTAGATTCCTGACCTCCGCATCACATCCGGTCACTCCATCCAATCCTAGCCATACTACGTAGACATCGGTGATCGAAAACCTCTAGCCGATGAACATCTCCCACACGAATATTCCATGTCTCGCAACCGTACAACAGAACTCAGCGCAGTGCGGCACGGTATACACGGCCGTTCAACTTCGGTGAAATATCAGCCCGACGCCACAAGTGCTTCAGTCCAGCGTAAGCTGCTCGAGCCTTCGATATACGCGCGTTTACCCCAACCGCAGAGCTATCATCGTTCCACACACAGCTACCAAGATAAGTGAAACGGTCCACAATCATTAATTCCCCTCCGCTCAGCAACAAGTTCGACACTACCGTCGTCCAGTCATGTAACAGCACTTTGCACTTTGAGTGTGCAAAGCACATGCCGAACCGAACAAACGCCCTCGAGAGTCTATCTAGTGCACGTTGCGCATGGTCCACGGATTCGAACAGGCGCACGACATCAACTGCGTAATCTACGTCACACAGCTTCCTTCCATTTTCCAGTTCGACTCCTGCATTCTGAAGATCTCCTAAAGCATCTTCCATTACTTCTACCCGACTAGAATAAGTACCCCGCCGTGGAGATGTGATGACTCCGGGAGAAAGTATGAAAATTCCTAATCCTTCGAACGACGGCAATCGATTCCCTACGCCTTTCGGACTAGAGGCCTACATTTGACGAGCACAAGTGGCTAAAAACATAATAGCTAATGGCAAGGAACTTAGGCACATGAAATTAATGCCCTATCTGCTAACATTATGCAACATTCCTCTTATACTCCGCAAAACGAGTGTCATTCAACTCCGCTGACTCTCTCTCTCCACTGCAAAATACTACAGCTGTAATGAAAAGTTTGTACTTTAAATCACTGAATTACCGAGGCCAAAAAGACAAGAAGAATGTCAATTTATTTTCCTAATGATTACACGGGATACCATGCCCGAAAGTGACCAAGTTCGTCAAAAAGGGGATAACTCGTAACTGTTCATGATTCAAATATTTCCACAATCAACAAGCCATGGGAGTAGCAGCTTATCCCTCAATTTTATGCAATTCTCAGTCGGATAACGGAAGTCAGCCGTTTGGGCGGGTGAATTGCGGTTTCCCGGGGGGGTTCTAAAGCCTAACACTATTTGTCATCGAAGCATGTCATACTTTCGACCTGTGATGTAGTAGGCCTTAGTGGCTAAGGGGTACATCTCTTCCACCAAACCCATGAATGAACCATTTCATAAAAAACGACTACAACTGCTTATTGTCTATTCAAAAGAGAAAAGGAGAAAGAGTGATCACAAAAAGTAAGTTGAATGACTATATACAAAAACGTCATCAACTGCAGCACTGATTTGTCACGCCTCGTTTCCAACCATCGTTTGAGGGATCTCGAACTCACACCAAGCTGATTCTCCAGGGATTAACAGGGGACAACGAAGCAGTCGTTTTGTGGTTATGTACAAAAAAGGTGTCCCAAACACTTTAATTTATCCTCATTCAGTGGCTGTTCTAAAGATTGAACCCTAGGACCCAATACCTTACATTATTCACGTTAGCAATACTAAGAAAACCACGGTGTTTAAACAACAAAAGTTCCCCCATATATTCCACTCTTAAAGGCCATGTTTCGGAGCCGTAGAGTAATACGGACCTCACTACTGCTGCGTACACTCGAATTTTGATGGACAAATGGATTTCATTACGACACCAAAGATGCCCTAGACTGGTGAATGCCAATCAAGCCTTCTGTATCCGAGAAGGCATCCTATCCGACAAACGACCACCAGGTGAAATGAAAGTACCCAAGTAGTTAAATCTATCCACCTCGGTTGTTTTCCAGCAAGAACAAGGTTCGGCTTCGAGCCAATCCAGTGCGGCAACAGCATTCTACACTTTGAATGTGCAAAACGCATACGAACATACCGACACTATCGTTTGGACGATAGAGAAAAACCTGCAACTTACTCGGATTTTCACCTAGTAACACAACATCGTTTGCATATTCCAAGTCAGATAGTCCCCTCCCCTCCCCCCCCCGAGAAAATATCAATGTCATTTTTCCACAATGATAGAACTATCTCCATAACCATCTCAATCACCAAGTTAAAAAGAAAAGGTGAAAGAGAGCAACCTCGACGAACACTACTTCTCGTGGTGAATTCGCGTGAAACATGGCCATAAGCGCGAACTCGGCTTCAGCTGCTCGCATACAGTTTGAATAAGTGAAATGAATTACTTTGGCGCACCCTGTTCTATGATAAGCAGCGCCAAAGAACTGCACAACCGACCGAGTCAAAAGCTGGTTCAAATCAAGAAAGACAGAAATCGTGGGTCTACGGAATGTCTACATCCTAAGATTTGTCGAAAATGAAAAGTTGGTCAACACACCCCGATCGAGGTGAAACCCACTTGGCTCTCACGCTTACATTGTTCCCGAATACCAGATAATCGGCGGAGGGCAACACCCGCAAGCAGCTTAGATGCTAACTGAATTAAATCTGTGGTTTTCACATGAGTATCTTGTAAATTGGTATAACCACCGATTCACACCAATCCGTAGTAATCTGTTCCCCTTTCTTTATTGATCCCAAAAGTTTTGTCAACTCCCAAGCAGGGAAACAGTCCATCTGGTCCAGATGCTTTGCTTTTCAGAAAACTTATCTCCTTGATCACTTACATTTCAGATGGAGGGTTGCTATCTACCTGCGTTCGTTTACAGGTATAAGTGGAAGGTCTGTTGTGGCTGTGCCCCAACTAAATTGCTCCCGAAGGTGTTAGTGTTATCTCCAACGATACAACTGACGGATTTTTTAACCACTTCGCTTACTTTCGACTTCCGAGGACCAGTATTCCCAACCAGTCGATAAAGGCTATGACTATTTGCGACAGCTGCAGTCTTTTCCGTTTCCCTACACCACCCAATGTCCCACTACTCGCAATCATTTCTCAGACTTTTGGTCAGCTGATGCCTTAGGGGTTTATGCATCTGATCGCAATGTGGCATCAGGAGGAACTGATTTGCGGGCACACAACAGATCAAGGAAAGTCAAGAGTTACATGAAAACTGTCGCCGAATGTACAGCATCTTTGATCTGTATCCAGTACTCGGGTACAGAGCATTCCGTTGAGACGACAACAGCATTGATAACTCCGAGTGAAACTGAAGCGGACATATATTCTAGCAGTAGCTGTGCTGAATGCTAGCATGGGCTGAAGCGTGATTTGAGTAAACGGGTTTGGACCAGAATGATCGGCAATTCTCGGCTGGTACATATCACCAGTGACTGATTGAAATGTGGTCAACCTGAGTCCAGCTCCGTAAAGTCGAGATATGTCAGAAAAAACGACGCTTCAATTGATTGCATACAAAACCGTTCAACCGAAATGCACATAAAGGACTGCTGACTGGGACTGGTCTAACAGTGCATGCTCAACTCGCATGCCCAAGCGGTCCTTAAGCCAGAATGGCCACGGAAGCTCGCAACCGGACCACGCCCAAAGGGAAGCGAGAGAATGAGGTTGTATATGGGTTACGAAGATTGGTCACGGAGGTGGGATATTGTATGCGCGTTCTAGCTAGGGCAAATTGCTACTCTGTCCGATTTAGTGAGTGGACATTCAAAACGCTCACGTATCTTCTCCCTTCACTAATGTTGTCATCTGATAAATATAACGAGCCACAATTCTGTGGCATCTTCAGTGGTCCCCTATATAAGAAGATAAATTGGATAGTTTTCCCTCAGAAAAGATGCAGGATATATTTAGGTCGTCAGTACTTCGTGGCTGCCCACGCGGCAGAACAGAATAGAAGCCTAACCAAAGCCGTTGATTCAAAAATCTCACCCATGGGACAATGGACAATTAACCCAGCTAGGCAACTGTGAACAAAAGCACACTGATCACTATTCACCGCGTTTTACGCAACAGGCAATGCGGTCCTGATAATCAAAAGAAAACGACTGATTCAGTAGGAAAATTGTTTGTATTATTCACTGAGATTTGTGGAAAGGTGCAGCCAGGAAGTCCAACGGCTAAACAGGAGAACGATCAAGGTGCTCAATCGAACCTTTTTCTAAAGACAGGGAAGGTGAGCTCATCGGAAGCCCATTTTCTTGGGTTGATTACTCTCACAGTGATTTTGCCGACTAAGTTACCGGCTCAACTCGACCCCTCCACTTGGAGGAACAGGTGACTACTTTGTCAGACTTCTGCAGATTGATCTAGGAATAACTGCACCTTTGGTTTGAAATAAGCCATTTAATGTAGCTGGTTTGTGCGTGGTTTAATAACAGGAGAGAAACAGATCATTATAAAAAGATCATCGTGATTACCATGGTTAATTCACGGTACACAAAGCAGAACGAATAATGCTTACCGTGGCACCTTCATTGCCATACACTTCGCTTTGTCAATTTTTCGACGTGGCTGAATCGGCTGAAACAGAAAAACAATCGAATTCAGCAAAGAGGTTGAAAGCTTAGGCAAAACAAAAAAGATCAAATCGAAATTGACGAAAACCAACTCTTTTGTTGATTCCACAAAATCTGAATGAAAACACAGAGACGACAGCGTAACTACGAGAAACCAAGTGTGCGAATATCGAAAAGGCATGGATATTGGATCTCAGAGAATACCGGAAATGAGATTAAAACTACTTACAGTTGTCACAGAAATGGTTTCTTGTAACCTCCGAAAGCAAACGACCACAAGAGTGACGTGAGTGAAGCAAAAACAAAACACCTACAGAACAATTTATCCACTGGACTACCATTGTTTTCTCCTGTCTTCATGTTATATTAGCGAGGCACAAAAATATTAGCACTAAGTGTAACATAATAGCACAGGGACACAACGTCTGTGGTCTAGCAGAACACTAACACACATTGAGGTTGGAGACAATGATTCGAGCTTGAGCCTTCAAGTCCCGTAGCCGCACAACGAAATGGAACGAACCAGATGCCCCCTTGAGTGGGCAGCCACACAGAAACAGACCGCGAAATTCGAACGGCCAGCCCAACCCGCTAGCGGGAGAAGATGAACACAACATGGTCGCGCGTTTATTGGTGACCCACCAGTACAAATCAGAAATTAGCTTTGTGGGGTGGCCTTTGTCACAGAGCGAGGCCTGACGAATATTTTTGCGGCCATACAAAAAATTATAACCGCACAATATTTGAAATAACCACAATTTCAAAATACCTCGAAAAGCATAGGTTTTTATCGAAAAATAAAAAACAGAATGAAAATCTGTGACACTAAGAACACTAAATTGGTCACCATCTACGACAATTCATGGCCCCTGACTACCTGGGGTGTGGTTTAGAAAGAAGCTCCCAGAAATTCCCTGCTAGCGTAAGGATAAATTCAAAACATGTTCTACGCAAACAATCACATGGAGTATACAACTCTCCTGGCACAACACAGTTCATTTCGTGAATGACAGGATTATTACAAAATGAAAAGGGAAAAGTGAGTATTATTTCTTAGATGTGAAACCATTTAGCACATGCGTTCAAGAACTCGGGATTAATGTTTGTGGTTTGAATTAATCGTTTTCGCTAATAACACGATGAGTTATCGTTGCTATGAGATCAGTAAACCGTATTCATTATGCTAGCATTTACAAACTTGGATTAGAAAGCCGTCAACCACTGCATTTTTCAGTTTCAAATAAAATAAACTTCAAACGATAGGAAGATTAGTTCTCCCAGTTGGCATATTTGCCAGAATCAATGTATTCATAGGGCAATCCTAAGAAATAAGTAAGAGCAGAGAAGGAAAGCCCGATAGCCCTATTCAGCTTCTACGAATATCACTTTGCATTCATGTGCTATCATTTTCGTCTCCATCTCACATCACCGAAGGATGAAGAATCAACAGCAATAAGGTAATAAAGCGAGAACGCTTACAAAGAAGTAGAAATATTCCGAACGCAAGAACGTCATTGACTGCAGTATTTAGACATCCGAAATTTCCAAAAATCGCATTAGGAATCACGTGGGCCGAAATGCGGAAATCAAATAAGACGTACTCGGAACAGATTATTGGCTAAGGTTTCTGTGCCCGTTCACCAGGTCATGCAGTAATCATTCACACCCGCTTTCCAACCGTTGCATGCTTCTAAGAACACTGCACACCTAAGCGGTTGATCTGCAGGCGTGCGCAAGGGATGTTCGAACCACCTTCATCCATTCAAATTCAATGTCTCTTCGATTGAGTGGGTTCTATCACTCAATACTCTATCTCTCACGTATGACGCACTAAGGTCTCCCACCATACCCAAACAATACCATAAAGAAATCGGCGGTCAAATACCGACAGTCGTCATACATCCTCTGTCCTTAACGACTATGTTTCATCGCCGAATAGCAGGATCGATCTTACCGTCTCAGTGAAAACCTGACCACGGGCCAATAAGTGGATTTTGCACTGGCGCCACACACCTCAAATTGATAACAACCAATCGACCCTCCTGTATACCCGTTGCCATTTAACCCCATATAGAACCATCAGATCAGATTTACCTGAAGAAATGACAAAACATCTGCTTCGCCCAATTGCTCGAATGCAAGAACTGGACTTGATTCGAGTCAACCCAGTCCTACAACATTTTGAAGTGCAAAACGCAACCCAAGCGTATCTACATTACCGTTCGGGCGGCTGAAAAAATTCGGCATCTTGTATGCATCATCAGTCAAGAGCATAACACGGTCTGTTCATTCTAAATCAGAGGGTCTTGTGTCTGAGCAAATGTCAACATTTTTTTACCACGTCTCAAACATGAGTGTGGTTGAAAACGCATTCCTCACAGTTGCTAGGTCCCAAAAGGGGGGGAGACCGGGAACCGGCAATGGCGATCCCGAGACATGGATTGGCACTGAACCACATAGGGTCCCAATAGGTCAGATCTGGCTTCGATTTTTCTCACACAGATTGAAAAAATAATGAATTTCTCTGGTTCATCTTTCACTGAAAAGCAGCGCCACAGAACTACACGGCCCATTGAGTAAATGCTACTCTCAGATAAAAGAAGGATAAAGATCCGATGCCATGGAAGGTGTGCGCATGTTCCGAGTGTCGCATAGAGATGTCATTGGCATAACCCTGACCGGGCCGGAAACCGGATTGATTTTCGCGCGCAAGATTTTCACGGACATTACACCATTTCAAGGTAAGATTCGGAAAAAATAACATTGAACCGAGAAACTATGGGTACAATTTGGGCCGTAGTAGATCTCGCTCGCCCTTGGTGCATCTCACCAAGCATTTGATCGTGTCAGTCACCAGCCTTCTCAATCTTCGCGAAAGGAACTAGGACTGACCTCAATTGTGCATCATACACACCAGCGGACGGACCACGCCTGGCCTAGTTCTTTTGCAAGGAGTGTGAGCAGGGAGACGACCAACCATGGCTGGTTACTGATGTGATCAGCTGGTTAAAGAAATGTACCAAGGAAGAGCCTTTTGCTCTCAAATTAAACTTACGATTTCACATTTCCGCTTTGCATTTTCCTGCTTCAATATCGTTTCCCTTAATTCAGTCTGGAAATGACGTGGATAGTCCTTGGAAGATAATGTCCGATAGCCGTTTGGATGCGATGCTTACCAGAGTAATTTCTGTAATTTTCACATGGGGACCTAACACCTATTTTGTAAACCAGTGCATTCATCGATTTGCACTAAGGCTTAAAAAACTAGTTTACTTTTCCCGATGAGTTTCGTTAACTCTAATGCTAAAGCGTCGTCATCATCTTTGGAAAAGGAAGACAGCAGCCGACCCGGACCGGTTGCCTGGTCCTATCGCCCTGATGGACAAGCTCAACATTACTCGCAAAACCATGTTTATTTTACATCAACACTACTGAAATGAGATGAAGAACTGAAATCGAGACTTACTTTGGAGGGAACAGTGAGAAGACAGAGAAAAATGAAAACTAAACCATGAAAGGCTGTACCTGAAAGTAATAGGCATAAGTGGTTTGTTCCGGATCATCAGCTTCGTCTTCGAACCTCCTGCGCTTCGGAACCGAAGGACAGTCGATTTCTGCGCAATGAAAAAACAAGATCAGTAATTCTGGTATGAAGGCAAACTTGACGCTAAATGATACAACATTCCCTGCGAATTTTGTCAGTGCTGATAGTGTATAGTACAATCCTACCGCACGGAATGACAGCTTCTCTACCTCCTCGTTTGTATGATATCATGCAAATGAAGAGTCTGGCAAGATAGGTGCAATCGTCCATAACAGCAACGCTTGCAGCGATCAAAAATGTCGGTCCATAAACGCTCTTGGACACCATGAGCAAAGACTTTGTGGAGGTGTGTATAACGAGATCCGCCCACTGAAATACTATGGGAGCTGGTGATAGACACGCGGGGCGTTATGCATAGGGGAGCAGAAAGACTGTTAAAAGCCTGCTCAGACATATAAAGATGACTAGAGTAATTTTGTGACCAAATGTGTTCAGAAAACCTGGGTACAGTTGGAAATCATTTTCCAAATATCGATTTGGCAATCCGAAACTCGCTACTTCATAAGTGGAGTGAACGTCCCCGTGGTAGCGAAGTACCATGCATCTTGTTCCTTAAATGTTTGCGCGTTTCACCTTCAGATATGAACCAACCAATTTCAGTTAAATAATCAAATGGACTGAATACAGCGTTCCATCGAAAAATGCCCTGCTATTCGGTTCAGTTCGACTTAAAAAAAAACAGCGACCGCGCACTGACGTGCTCGAGTTTTGGGCTACAGACCGCCGCACCGTCTACTTAAAAGACAAAGGCTTGCAGATTATCCGCTTTGTAGTATAAATTGATTTACAGGCTACAAGCAAGTTAATAGGAGACACGACCCACTATATTAACATCAATATCATCATCATTGTTTAGTGTCAAACAGTAGAGCAAACCTCAATGACCGATGCCTTTCCCCCAGAGTCATAAGTTACTATAAAGAGTGAATATGCAAGACGGAGCAGGGAGCGGACCTACACAGAAGGGGAAGGATAAGAAGCTGCGCGGACAATAAAAGGAACACAGTCGAACTGTACAAACGAATTTCCTCAATCTTTGTGACTCCACAGAAAATGACGAGACAGACACCACTGTCCACGGTTCACTGCCATATCCTTAAGTGTCTCCAGCCAACTAGTTGACGAATCTTTCGGACCCCAACCACGAAGGCGTGAGACACCTACTTTACCTAAGTTCGCTGTACATTTTCTCATCCCGCGTTGCCACGTCATCTATTGGCCTCCACATGGCTTCTTTCACTCGGCGGGGGGAACGCAAAATAGGGCAAGGTATGGTAGACGAGTGTTCGTCGTACGCAACACGTGACCCAAACAACGTAGTCTATTTAGTTCCATACGCTGCGTGCCTCGCAACCGTACAACAGAATCGAGCGTATTGCAGCACAGTACACACGACCTTTCAACTTCAGTGGAATATCAGGCCGACATCACAAGTGCTTCAGCCCAGCGTAAGCTGCTCCAGCCTTCGATATACGCGTATTTTTCCCCACTACCGAGCTACCATCGTCCGGCACGCAGCTACCAAGGTAGGGGAAACGGTCCACAGTCGTTAGTTCCTTGCCATCCGGTATCAAGTTCGGCACTACTGTCGTCTAGTCTTGCAACAGCACTTTGCACTCTGAAGGTGCAAAGCACATGCCAAACCGAACAAACGACCACGAGATTCTATCTAGTGCGCGTTGTGCATGGTCCGTGAATTCGAACAGGCACACGGCGGGCATTTGAGCAATACTACAAAGACACAAATGATCAATCAGCGAGTTACTTGGCTCTTATTTGCAAGGGCCATATTACTAAGTCGTAAAAAATGTAAACTAAGTTTGCTGGACATTGTAAGATGAGATTACGAGGTGGTGTCAAAACTGCTAAGTCGCCTTGTTTCGGTCCCATGAGTCATTTGAACAAGAGGACGGATCATGTTTTGGAAACAGGACTGTCTGACGAGCCCGGGTGCATTCAGATGAATAACGCACGGGTGAAAGACGTGATTGACTGCAAGCCAGGAAGCAGAGTGGGGGAACGGACCATTAGCCCTAATTATGGAACAAGGAAAACGTGGTCTGATTTCTTGACAAACCCAGAAGCGAGCAGTGGCGCTGCACGGAATGATGATCAACGCAAAAAATCAATGGGTCCGTTAGGCGTAGGAGATTGACGAACGAGTTCTAAGTTAAATAGACTTATATAAATCGTTTGATTATGATAAATAAACGAAACCGTCGTGCTGACCGGCCGGAGGCCGTTTTGGTCGTTTTCGCTTGATTAAGAGGGGTGGGATTGAACCCGAGGCGACCGACAAAAACTCCAAGCGGTAGAAACTGCGAAAACGAGACTGTTAGACCGATATCACGCCGAAGTCACGGACGTCCGAAACTGGCAAAAACTATAAGTGTTATTTATATATTTGATAATATGTTATTCTATATATGGCCACCTGGTGGAACACAGCTGTTCAAGTAAAGCGCATTTCTCAATTGATGCTTACCGCAAAAACATGGTTCACTCCAGAACATGCACGCTGTTGCAACAGAATCCTGATTTATGAAGATGAAAAGCGCATACAAAACCTAATTATACAGTCATCCAAGAACTGAATATGAGCTCTAGCCAGCGCCAGTTTCGTGCAGAACTTAATATACTTAATAAGCTCTTTCAGTACAGTCGAGTCCTTGGCTTGTTTCAATTCCTTGAAAATTACCACTGAGCACATTGAGAACAAGCTCGTTTTCAGTGATTCGTACTTATGCCATTACATCACTATATATCTTGACAAGAAATTTTCACCATAGGAAGGATTGGATTAGTCAGATACAAATATGGGTGGGGAAGGGATTTGTGGTGTTGCACGCATAACCTGAATCCACAAGAATGTGTTGTATTAATTGTTTTGTTATCTAAGGTTTGCATTGGGACGACCAATTGAGTGAGGAAGAAAAACAATCTTTCGAGGAATACGTTCAATCCATTGTACAAAAACAGGTGAACCAGAAGCGCCAGGTGTTGATGAAACCATCGAGTGAGTTTCCGCAGAACCTGAACGATTTGTTCACAATTTGTCAAGCTTCAAGTTAGACAAGACGCTGTTAGAAGTTTTATCCCTGAGGCCCAACTTTTGTTGCCCAAACAGCCACAGTGCACAAATGGACTTGGAAGTTGGATTTGAGAATCTTTTCTCTCAGTTGTCGAGTTTATCGCCGTCATCACAAATGGAAATGCAAGCATTTAAATCAACTTTGGTGAACACTTGCTATCAATATCATGGCGCTAGACATACAACGAGTGGGTTATTAAAGCCAGAACATAAGAGACGGTTAGGAGAACTGCAGAAAAATGCAGATATCATATCATCAAGACCAGATAAGGGTGAAGGCATAGTTCTCCTGAACAGGTCTCACTATGTAACGAAAACAGAAGCCATTCTGAATGACAAATCAAAATTCGCAAAAATGGCAAAAGAGAATGATAAGACGCATCAGAGAGAAAAATCGTTGCCTAGTATCTTGAGACGACTGAGACAAAAGGATATCATAGATTCGACGACATTCGAACTAATTCGACTTACGGGAACTACTATTCCGAGATTGTACGGCCTACCCAAATTACATAAAAATGGAGTTCCTCTGAGGCCTATTTTCGACATGTGCAATTCGCCGTACCATGCTGTGGCAAAATGGTTAGCTAGGTTACTGAAACCTGTTAGACAGAAGGTAGCAAAACATAATCTCAAAGACACATTTGAGCTTATCGACTCCGTGAAAGAACTAAATATGAAGGGACGAATAATGCTTTCTTTAGATGTCACCGCTCTTTTTACTAACGTTTCGATCACGGAGACAATCGAATACCTCTGTGACTACATCGAGAATAATGGCTTAGCGACAAGTCCTCCGATAGCAGACTTGAAACAACTATTGTTCTTTTGTACCTACAACGTCCAATTTAAATTCAATAATCAAATTTACTGTCAAAAGGGCGGCGTAGCGATGGGATCCCCACTCGGTCCGCTACTAGCTGACATTTTCATGGCAAAGTTGGAACGTGGACCACTCGAGTCGTCAATACAATCACTCTACTTATACAAGCGTTATTTGGATGACATCTTCTGTGTACTCAGACCCTCGACGAAAACTAAACAACTGTTGAACATGTTCAACTCGGCTCACGCAAATATGAAATTCATAACAGAGATGCAGCTGAACAATGAAATAGCTTTCTTAGATTTACGACTAAGTGGTCGAGAAGACGGCTCAATTCGGCGATCAGTACACAGGGAAAGCCACATGGAATGGGCAATACATCAACTTCCACAGCTTTGTACCTCTTAATGTGATGAGGAACTTAATTAGATGTCTGATTGCCAGGACAAAAAGAATATGCACAGGAGATACTCTTGAAGCTGAATTGCAGATGGTCAGAAGAGTATTCACTGAAAATGGTTTCTCAATCAGATTAATCGACAAGATGTTGGAGACAGAACAGGAAGTTCCTAGGAGGGCGACGGTGGAGAGAGCCAGTATACATATCTCTGCCATTCAAAGGTGACACGCTAGCAGAGATAGCACGACGAAAACTGACTAGCGCTATCAATATGACATTCTACGCAGCCAAGCTTCGTATCCTGTTCAAATCCCGCCCCGTAGTGTCATTATGGTTGAAAGACAAAGTCCCTGATTCTGCAGCCTCGTTTTTATCTATTCATTCGCACGTTCCTGTGGGACAATGTACATCGGCCGCACGACCAGGCGCTTGTCTGAACGCATCCGTGAGCACCACCCGGCAGGGTTAGGCACTGGAACAATTAAGTCACTTAATAGCGCAGTCGTTTCACATCCAGCACACCGTGAATGTGACGCAAGCTTTCCGGACCCCGTATAAGGTCAGATCAACAATCCAGGTTGGCAAAGTGTCGCCTCTTGAGCACTGCGTAAGCTGTCGCAATCCGTCTTCACAATCCTCCACTTTGTTCTCAAAAACAATTTGTGGCTGCACTTTAACTCCCCTGGCCCAACCTCCGTCCCAATGCGAACCCTAGACAACAAAACAATTAGTACAACACATTCTCGTGGATTCAGGTTATGCACGCAACACCACAAATCCCTTCCCCACCCATATTTGTATCTGACTGATCCAATCCTTCCTATGGTGAAAATTTCTTGTCAAGATATATAGTGATGTAATGGCATGAGTACGAATCACTGAAAACGAGCTTGTTCGCCAACTTGTTTTCTCAAAACCTAATTACGCTGTCTTTGAGGTAGCTCAGAATTACAAATTACTCGGACTTTTACCTGGAAGCTTAATTTTTTCTGTGGCTTCATGCAAAGTAAATTATAGTACAAACAGAAAAGCACAGCCAAAAGTTAGCGGGAAGATAGAAACAGGGTGCTCTACAGTCTAACAATCTAGGGAAAACAGAAATCAAGTCAGAAGTAAGACATTCGTTTACAGAAACTTGATAGGGGTGGCTGGCTTCCCAGACAAGATCTAAAACGGTATCGGTAGAAGCAACCGCTCGACGATGGGATAGTAATCGCGTTAAAAAACGATTTCCAATAAGCCAACTGACGCTTTTTGGAACTCCAGAAATGGAAGTTCCACCCCTTACGTGACCGCAGCATTCAAAAGCGGAGCGGATTAGTGCTTTTTTACAGATGAGATGGAATGAAGAAACGACTGGGATGAAGGAGAAAACCAAATCTGTGCGCAACATGGGGAGAAAAACGAGCTGAGAGATGAAGGGTGCCCATCATAATAAGGGGCTTAAAGATGATACGAGGAGACAACTTTCTGGAACGTGTTTTACTTAAATCAAAGGACAAACGTGAGAAAAACTAGTGTACCAAAGGAATTGAATGAAAGAAAGTCTCGGAGGCACCAAACGCAACACGACTGCGTAAACTCCAGAAGCATATGAAATCGAAGTTTCGAGATAATCTGACGGCAGTACGATCGTAACCAACGCTCGCCGTCCGCGCAATTCCAATTGGATGGCCCACTGTTTCGCAAAATATCAACACCATTATCGCGCGAGAATAAAACTACTTTCACAAGCACCATTACGGCAAATGTTAAAACGTCAGATAGGGAGATTATGATGATAATTATGGTATCTTGTGGTGAACTCAGATGAAAGTTTATCGCAAGCGTAAACTTTACTTCAGACGTTTACATACAAGGATGGGTGAGAAGGAATATTCTACTTCGGGAAACTCACTGGCGTGACGTACAGCCAGAGAACTTCCATATCATCTTTTTTTATCTTTTATCTTTACCTCATTTGTTAATGAAATAACAATGTACATCATTTTTCCAGGATGGAGGCTGCGGCCAACAAAGGGCTGCCAATCGGGGAAGGTGACTAGCAGTGGGAGGATTCGAACCCGCGACCTTCACACCCAAACTCCACGACCCTATCCGCATGAATGAATGTTGCCATCGCATCAAGGAATGCTGAAAGAAGCACCAGTGCTCTGAAATTTGGGGCACAGACGTGGTTTATCCAAACCAGACCGAGCATGAACCAGATTTGATTCTCGTACATGTTTTTATATGTTTGCCCGAAGGCTTCAAGTTACGTTAAGAATATGGCTTTTACACTCAGTTTCCACTCCATGCATCAGAATGTTGTTTGGGAATATTTTGACCCGAGCTGTATAACGAGGAGACTGCACTCAAACGTGGTGTGACAGTTTGCGTGTTTCCATGAACCTGCGCACTATACAAGATGGTTCATCTGAAGCCGAAGATTTAATCCTACCTACAAGGTCAATGGGTAGAGGTCCGACGAAGTAATCACCCGGTCCTTTGGGTCCGCAAAATTAGTGGAAGAGCAATCAACCCAAGCAGATGGGCTTTCAGTCAGCCACTCCCCGCTGTCTTGGGGACAGATTTCCGTTAGAACGGAAGGTTTTGGTTGGATTATCCACCAGTATCCGTCCGCCATCTCACACGAGATGCATCAATACAAAAATTCAATACCGCATCGGTTGACTCGCAGAATAATCGAGACAACATTGCTTACCGCACCAACCAATGTACAGGGTGATGGATGGGCTTTTGCTCGCAGTTTATCCTCACCTGCCTTCAGTCCTTAGCAATCTCCTTTCTGCCTCCGCTACCTACCTACTGAGTGCTCCATATTCGCAACGATTCTTTGACAAACAGAGTGGTGAACAATCCTCAATATTTCAACTCACATTTTCTCAGCCCCAATCTGTCTCCGAATCTCGGATAATTCAACGCGCATACTCTCATGCAGGTCGATCAACGCATATCTAGCACTCACAGTGGATTTAATGGCGTCAGTGGTGCGTGACGTCAGGAGTTAACCAACTGCTCCCGCTATTTCACCAAAGGACCTCCTACGCACTTTGGGATACGAAGCAGCTCAAGCTGCGGGTCAGCAAAATTGAAGCGGTCTTTATTTAAACTGAAGCCTTACATATTCGTCACTCCACGCCCCATGGTTGGGTTAGTGGCCTCGTTTCAATCAATCACGAAAGCAACAGATCATGCAGGAACTCGTTCGCTAAAGTCAACCTTATGTTTACATTTTCAACGAGAACTTACATTTAGCAACACTCGCGATTTGGACCACGATACGCCACTTTCTTTACTCTTCCTCTGTATAACTTTTAACAAATACGAACTTCTCTTTCGTCACACACTATCCACCTTCCATCTTCTTTTGTCTCCAAGGCCGGTGTCTATGCTTACATCCACCAATCAGGTGCTGCCATCTGAATCCCATATTTAGACTCGTCTGGGCGCGAATCACAATTGTGCCTGGGATTTTGGTTCTTTTTTCATTAGTTATTTCTGTACCATTTGGCGTCCTCGACTTCTCTGCTTCTTGGTTTTTTTCCCTTCAGGCTTGTTTACCTGGGACTCCAGTTGTGGAATTATTATTCTTGGCGGCTTTAATGCCCATAATAAGGACTGGCTTTTGGGGTCTCTGAGCAGTTTGGTTTTAGAGCGCGAAGCCGAAGATATTAGTATGGTTAAGAAATCGAAGTCAACTCGTTGACGTCCCGACACATTTTCAAATGAGCTACTCAGCGTGGCCATACCCTGGACCGTACTCTTACGCGCAATCTGTCATGGGCTTTGAAATATCACTTCCGCACACTTGGCTTGCTGCACCAATGTCCTACCTTTTTCCCCGTTAGATTTTCCCATCCTGTTGCTCTGTGCAACTCGAGACGTACCTTTTGGTGTTACCATAAGCTTTCTGGTTTCACACTCCAGGAATGACTGAGACTTTTCACCACCTTTCCTTCGAACCTTAGAGTAATTATTATGAGAAGCCACTCTTCTAGACCAGGTACACTACGTTCCGACAAGTGACCTAACCCTGTGGGCAATCGTGGCTAATGAAGTTGGCGTCGGTATTTCACTGCCCGATCATGCAAACGTTTCGTCCGTGCTGCAAATAATTACTCACCTATTATTCAGAAAGTAAAAGGTCGTTTCACCCACCACAAAGCCTATCGAAATATGTCTAGTGGTACTGGCATCTTTTTATTTTAGTCCCCAAGGCTGCTTTCCGCAATTTCTGCATCCTTTGACTTACGCACCACTTAATCTTTAGTTAGGCAAACTGATGAGAAATCCGGTGTTTTAGCACAATGTTTTGGAGCCAACCCATCATCATCATCATCATCATCGTTCACCTTTACACAGGAGAGGGATGTTTTTCTCACCATGCTGCACCGTGATTCAGAAAGAATGAACTTACGAGATGGACCAGAAGTGAACCAACAGGAGTGTGATAACAATTTCACAGTATCGGACTCTACTGTTCTCCTGCCTCCATTGTCTAGTTCTCTGTCAATACCAGACGAGAACAAACCCACAAGCCTAGAAAACATTCTACTTATCGCCCTTGAGCAAGCTTTTATGCTGCGACAGTCATTCTGTCTTTCCAATTTTAGACTTCTCTCACTCCCTGGAAAGAAGCCGTGACGTTTGGGATTCTTAAACGAGGTGACTCCTTTGACCTCAACTAATATCGCACATTCTCCTTATGCCCGTGAATTCTAAAGTTGTCGAACGTTACTGCCGACTAGCTAAGTCAGTTACTTTCGAATGACATGTTTGAAGCAACACTGCAGTGGAAGGAATATGCCCGCAGTTATTGGGAACCACTACAGGAAGGAGAACCAGCAACCAAGACTTTGAAACTTGGAGTGGAACAGAACCATATAAAGTCTCATTAGATCAGTCACAACGAGACTACACCTTGACATGGTGTGACGGCTTGCGTGCCTCCATGATCCAACGAGCTATACAGGATGGCTTATCTCAAGCCGAAGATCCAATCATGCCTGATAGGTCAATGAGTAAAAGCCTGACGAAGTAGTCTCCTGGCCCTCCAAGTCAGGGGTTGACTTGAGTTAGCAGAACAGGCGAGAAAAACGAGTGGAAAACTAACTGGTCCAAGTAGATGGCTTCCACTCAGCTATGCACCACTGCCTTGCGGTCAGGTCCTTGTCAGAACTTTGGTTTAGAACCCTAATCGTTCTTCTGCTTAGCGGCTGGACTCCCTAGCAGTACCCGTCCATTCTTGCCCATAAGTTACACGCCTACAAATAATTCCTTACTGCATCGGTCGTCGCGCAGGATAATCAGGACCGCGCTGCCCATTTCATCGAGCGCAGGTGGGGTGGGCAGTGATAAGTATGCTACTGCTCACAGTACCCTCTCTTTTATTCAACCTGTCTCTTCTGTCTCCAACCCAATCTGTTTGCCCCTTCTGCCTACCCATAGTATCTGCATTGATAACACGCCCGATACTCGCAACAGTTTATTGTCAAGTAGTGTAGTAGATGGTTTTCAGTCTGTTAGCTCACATTTTCTCAAGCCTCGTCAGCTTCTGAATCTTGCTCCCTTCGATGTGCGCACATTAACGCAAGCTGGCCAACAGGCGTGTCTGACTCTGACAGTGGACTGCTCACTTTCGACTGATGTCTGCTGCGTGAGTGAAACACGAATTCAGGATTCGAGTGGAGTAATTCAACTGACTGCGCCGAACGTTTCGTCAAGATATTTTCTTCGCACTTCAGGAGACGAAGCATCTCAAGCTGTGGATCAACGTGTTGTAGGAATAGTCTTGAGTGAGAAGGCTGAAGCAGCCCTTCTAGACTGGATCCCAGTCAACAGTCGCTTGTGTGCCATGAGACTGCAGGGATCAGTCG
>LUCM01005762.1:30723-66568 GCA_008360955.1 Fasciolopsis buskii
GGCGATCGTGCTGTCATTTTCTATCGAATCAGAATGATTGAAAACACGTGCGTTTGTACAGTTAGGCTGTGTTCCGTGTGTTGGCTGTAGCAGCATCTTATCTTTTCCCGCCTGTGTAGGTCCACTCCCTGTTCTCCTTTGATATTCACCCTTTTTATATAAACGTGTAACTCTGGGGAAAGGCAGCGGTCAGTGAGAGTGGCCTTGCTGTTTAACGCTGAACGATGATGACGATGATGAAAATCATTAGACCAGATATGGTAACAAGCCGGACGACGGCGAATCTAGCAGTTGAACTTCTGCTTGTTTTGCTGGCAGACGCCAAATCCACCAGAGATACTAAAGGTTACCCAGCGACCTTCAGTGCCGATTTCGACCCCGGTCCCATCGACGATTTTCTGCATGTCGTTTTACACTACTGGGTAGCCGAAATTGATGGAAAAGATGAGGTGGACATTTTCTTGCTCGGTAAAACGGGCGCGTTACGCCAAGCCCGGGATGATGGATTGTTGTCAAAACTACCTGCTTTCGAATTTCCAACCTCCTTAACTTGACACTTGTGAAGTATCCTCAGCAGCCGGATCATCACCATGACCATCAGCAACGCTGTACGACGTTAAACTGAAAGAAGACCCCCTGAGAGTCCTTATCTTACCGAGTTACACCTTGAAACAAAGAATGAATATCCAAGGTGAATAGGAAGTTGACCAAAACGCGGAACACACCCTAACTGCACAGATGCATTTTTCTGATCGTTTTCATTCGACAGAAAATGACAAAATCGGCTTTGTTTATGGCCCGCTACCTACCTTATCCTTCAGTATTTCCAGCGACTTGGTTGAGGCGTTTTGGATCCAGATCACGAAAACGTGGGACATCCACTTCACCTAACTTCGCTGTACATTTTCTTATTCCACGCTCTAACGTTATCCGGTGACCTTAATATTCCAGTCCGTTAGCGAAACGGGAAACAAAGCACAGTACGATAAGTTTGCCATATGCAACACGTGGTCCAATCAACGAAGTCTGCCAAGCTTGATGCACTGTGATGGAATGTTCTCTGAACCAAAACTCGATTCAAAAGCTGCACGTTGTCTATGAAGTCAAACCATGCAAACTCGGCGGTACTACGGCGGGGGTCAAGTAGATCAAGCGTGTCACCAAACAGGTCAGGGATTTAAATCACAGGTCCGCCGGTCATTTCGGTGGTAGACAGAAGCGCACTGTTGCCCGGCTTGTCACCAAGCCTAACCAAATGAGACCTTACGTGGTTCGAAGCCATTCACAGTTTCAGTCATGGTTGCCATTCAATCCTGGAACGTCTCTTCCACTAAATCCCATGCATGGAAACTGTAGACGACGAACCAATTCAGCATGCAAACTCCATATCGCACGACCATACAAAAAAAATTAGCGCACAGTACATGTGAACTTTCGATTTTAGCGAAATATCAGGCCTGACCCACAAGTTCTTCAGTCAGCAGTACACCGATAGAGCCGTGTTAATGTCCACAGTCGGGCACATACCGAGGTAACTGAGAAGTTCGGTAATCGTCAGTTCCATCCACCCAGAATCCAGTTCGATACTGATTCCGTCCAATATTGTAACAGAACCTTGCACTCTGAAGGTGCAAAGCGAATGCTAAATGAAACTGCGGCTCTTACCAGCCTGTCTAGTGTACTCTGTGCACGTTCCGTAGATTTGAACAGACACATTAGGTCCTCTAGGTAGCCTAAATTACACGGCTTCTCTCCATTTGCCAGTTCGACACCTAGATCCTGAAGACCTCCTAAGCACCCATAGTTACCTCACCCATGACGGAGTAAAACAAGAATGGAGGTAGAGAACTCTTGTCGAAAACTACCCGTCGTTTCTAATGAACTTGCGAGTACAACGCTCGCAGATTCCCGAACTTCAGGACTCCTCACCGGAAGGAAATGCTGCTGAAGAGTACTGTTCGTTGGAATGAATCGAATGCGACTTTCAGTTCGAGAAAACCCATGACTGTTGGGCTAAGGCATGTGGCGCGCTCGAAATAGCTGGAGTGTGAAGATCTGGTCGAACTGGGCAAAATCCAGGTTGCTGTCCACGGCCGGTAAACTCCCAAATGAATGTCAGACGGCGCAGCATTATTGAGACTACTACCCTGGGAACTATGGGAATTTAAATGACCCCGCGATGACTGCTACAGTCAGTGCCTGTTCCCTCTCGAGGATGGGTGCAATCAGTGAATCATCTCATGGCAACGGAGTACACTGCATGTTCCAGATGTCACAGCAAGAAGATAAAAGCGCCTGTTAAGGTACCTCCATTCAGTTTCAAAAGAACGGAGGGAGTGGAGAGAGTTCTTCAGGACCAGCCAATTGCCTCCAGGGTTCAATGGACAAATATTCGACTCTATCCATTTCCGCTGAGGAGTCAAGTGGCGCCTCACAAGGATTCGCAGTTATTGACATTAGAGTAACTATATTAGCGTGCAGTTAGCTGAACTGTTCCTTGAAGTATTCGGCCGTACAGTTGAGCGTCTGGAGACTGTCAGAATTAGGCTATTGATTTCCAGCACGAATCAATTCACCAACCAAATTTCGCCACCCACCGGTATCGTGTTTAACCTCAGACAGTATTTGACTGTTCCCTAAAACAGACACTAATTCCCTTTATTCGGCTATCTTAATTCACCGGTTTGCATAGTCATTCTTAAGGGATATCATCATTTGACGTCGCAGATGGCGTCTTATTTGATTCACGTCCTTACGATTAAAAAGCTAGTATCTTTGGTCTATTAGACCCAGCGACTGTTCAGAAATACCGCGTCTCTGATGGACAACGGATTTAGAGCCACAGAAGAAACTGCCCGCCGAGTGCATTTGCCTGCTGGATTTCATCCCAGTGCTCATCTCCAATGCTGCTCGGCAGAGTTGGTAGCTCGTCTGATAGTGCTCATAACTAGCATGAAAACCCTGAACAGATGTTTTACGGTTAACCGAGCATGCGGCTTTTGCCGAAGGCCACTATGCTGGGACAAAAATCACATTAAAAGCAACACATTGTCCGATTTTCTGTACGCAGACCAGTAGAGTCGAAAGATTTGAACAGAATCGCGCCAACTGTGGCATGATTGATTTGATCTAGATCACCTAGAGTTAGAATGTCATATTGGTGCGACAAGAACTGTGCCGGAAAATCGTAACAGACGGAGATAAACGGCAGCCTGCACAAAACTGGAGAAGTCCCTCTCCATTATATGTACAATGAGCGGGAAATATGCAGTCCTCACCTAAACGCTTCCCAACTTGTGCATAATAATCACCAGGTACCACTACAGTATCAGCCTTTGCTCCTACGAACGAAAGCGGCCATTGCGTCACAAAACCTATTCCTCTGAATGTCAGTGCTATCGTTTGTTAGGACATGCACACAGATGACAAACAAGCTATCCTTTCGAACGCCAGCTGACCCCTAGTGTTATGGCACATAAACAGCTGTTAACCTGGATCCAGTCTGAAATGGGTGTTCCAACCTTGCCAGTCAGGACTATACTTACGTCACACTGACCCCCAGCTCAAGCTGATCCGTCCTCTGAAGTGCGAAAGGAATACCTTGAACAGATATCAGGCGCAATTCATTGAATTGCTTTACTTGAATCCAGAATTCATGTTTTATTTAAGTAGGAGACGCTAACCACTAGTGAGTCCAGTATGGGCGCTAAAAGTGTCCGTTAATGGTTTGCAATCTGTATTCACGTTGAAAGGGATAAGGTTGAGAGGCTGACGGGATTAAAGAAAATGTGAGCTGAGAATTTGAACCATTTACGACTTTGTTGTAAGTATCAAGCGGCTATCAAGTGGTCAGAGGTTTGAATCCAAGATACGCCCGTCACTTCAGTGGCAGATGGCAGTTCACTATGACCCGGCTCGTTACCACACCTGACCTAATGGGACCCTGTGGATATGCGCCAGACCAAGTTTCAGGGCCACGCTCGTCGGTCCCCTGTATTGTGTAGTGGGCATCAGAGGAAATGGAACACCACCCGCTACGCTCATGTGTGAGGCATACCATATAAAAGGCGGCGGCTAGGGGCTGAGTGGAAGCCCATCTACTTGAATCAATCGTTCTTTCACTGACTTTTTACGACTGAGTTGTCAGCTCAGATCGGCCCAAAAAAATGGAGATCCAACAGACTACTTCGTCAGGCCTCTCCCCATTGACCTCCCAGGAGGGATCGAATCTTCGGCTTGATATATTCCATTTTGTATAGCTTGTTGAGCCACAGAGCCGCACAATCTGTCACATCAAGTTAAGACGTAGTTTTGCTGTGACCGGATCACCTTCATCCGATTCCATGGAGCTTAATCACAACTGCTTCCCGTCACTATAGTGCTCCTCGAGGTGCGCCAACTCTACTTTTGATCCTTATCAATGATCTGTCATTTCCCGCCCACAAGCTCATGCATGCTTCGCCGACGATGCAGCTCTAGATCACTGAGTTTCTTTCTCGTCATGATACCCCCAGGATCGATCGAGACCATTGTGTCCTCATTACATCTTTAAACTTGGACCTTGGACAGATCTTTAAATGGGGCTCCACAAATTTCTATAACATCCCTGCGGTTCGCCTATTCTATCTCTAATTTCAAATCTTAATTCGTTTTACCTTTATTCCCCAGACCTATCGAACTCCTTGGATCCTTCCTTAGTTTCCTGTCCCAGTTTTTATACAAATCATGTCTTGTTTCTCGTGGTTTTTTGCATCACATTTTTTTATTTTCCCGCCTTCTCTTTTATTACATAAGATCCTAATTCATTTAACAGTTGTGTACTGCAGTTATGCGTGATGAAGCTGTCTACATTTTGCCTTTTCTCGACAGGGTATAGCAACTCGATGTGTAATTAAAAAAGAATGGATTCCAGTTAATAGTTGATTATATGCTGTACGAAACCAGAGGTAAGCTGGCATTCGAAAGGATTTCTATGTTAAGCCTATGCTCTTCAGCACACCATAGCACTGATACGGAGAAGAACGAGTATTAAGACGAGCTCATAACTCGTATTTGTAGGAGCAAAGCTTCAGATAATGCATATCCGGGGGTGATCGCAACACTGGAGTTGGGAAATTTTTTGCATTGGTCTTTTTAAATGGGCGTTGTGTTCTACCTGTCCAACGCACAGATAACAGGCCTCAAGTTTCGTGAACTCAACCGGTATACTGGATGAAATTTTGCACTTTCTCTTTAACAGATGGGCGCATGTACTTGGTTGAATGAACTAATTCCGCGTTTACTTCGCGCTCAATACACGATCAACGATAACAGGATTTTAGGATAGTTACTTTTCTTTGACTAAGGATCGCTGACAATGCACGTCCCCTGTTTTATTCGAGCAGAGTCGAACCCGCGGTGAACAATTGTGAATCAACCATCTTGGCAACTGTCTGTATGGCGATCAGCACCTGGGCGTTCTAGTGGCTAATTCCCTGAATGCATTCGGGACGAGAAAACGCGCTGACAGTGAAAAGGCATGTGAGATTTTCATAGTTTCTATGATGACCTGAACATTTTCAATGCAAGATAAATCGCTCCAGGGACAAATAACTTGTTACTTAGCAGTTTTCAATTAGACAGTAGGGTCAGAAGGGAACTCACTTGGCTCCTCGCGGCCAAACAAACGTGGAGTTAGTGTAAAAGCCTGAACTTTGAAAGCAGAATCCAAAAACGGTTCCGACAGGATTTCACTTTTGACTAAAAAGCAATCAGAAAAATCTCCGTATTCAAGATCCAGTGTTATGGAAGACAGACAGAATGCAAAATTTAAATGAAACAGAGGTTCGTAATTCACATTTCTCTTTTTCTTATCATTATCATTAGATTACCTTTCCTTATTGATAGAATGACAGTGGGCATTATTTTTCGCCTAGATATGATCAAGGGTTGGTTTAGGGTTCTGAAAAGGATGCTTGCCTTGAAGATATTTCAAAAGGCCTGCAGATGATTGTGCGTTGCAAGCAGCTTCGAATAACGAAATTCTGTTCACTGGTAGAGGTGCTCACATTAAAGAAAAAAGATAAAGGTGAATGTCTGGCAGTCCTCACCAGACCAACTGGTCTCTGAAAATCAGTCTAGGGCTAGAACCTGATTCCACACCAATCACAGGCAGCGTGTGAACCATACATCACTATCCTCAGATGCAGTTGCACAGGAAGGATGTGCTGGACTCATCAAAAGAGCGTAAGAAATGAACCATCAGTCACTGGCCTGTGATGAACTATGAACCCCATGCATCGTATCATCTCATCTCCTGGATAGCCAGAGACTCTTGTTGTGAATCATAAGAAAACTACCTGCTTCAACCTAGAAAAAAAGATATAACATTCCGTCAGTAAACTGAACCACAAACTCAGGAAACATAGCTCATGATCTAAGCTCCCTAAATCTCCCTCGATATTTCAAGATTACATGTTCGCCCACCCTGGCCGCCAAATAGTGGTCAGTGCGATACGTCACTCGGGCGCAGAGCGAAACTCAATGACTGCTGACATTCTCACTATGTTATACGTTGCGACAGAAGGGGTGAATATACAAGGTGGGCATAGAGCAGCAGGAAGAGAAAAAAGTGTCACAGCAGTCAACATATGAAATACAGCCCAACCGTAGAAACTTATGTTTTTTCCATTATTTTGATACGGTAGAAAATGACAACACGATTCAGCGCCACATCCTTCGGTGTTTCTAGACAACTGACTATCGGATCTGTTAGACTCCAACAACGGAGACCTGACACGCATTTCACAAAATCAGAATCGCTTTAAAGAGTATTCTCTGAACGGTACTCAATACCCGTCTTAGTACTGGTCAAGAGTCCCACCGATCTAATTATTGCGATATTGTATAGACATCAACGACCGGGAACCTCTAAGCGACGAACTACCTCAGGATGCAAATTTAAATTCGTGCAACTATACGACAACACAAAGTGCAGTGACAGTGAAAACGACCTTCCAACTTCAGCGACATATTAGGTCGGCGCCACAAGTGCTTCAGTTCAGCGTATGCCGCTTGAACATTTTGCGTACTCACCTCCACTAACATACTACCATCCCCCACCACCCCTACCGAGGTAAATGAAATGGTCCATAACAAGCTCCCCTCGATGGAGAGTCAATCGCGGGAACACTGACGTCCAGCTCCGTAACAATGCTTCACACTGTGAAGATCGGAAGTACGCGCCTGATGAAGCTACAGCATTTGTCGGTTTCTCTAGTGAACATTATATATACTAGTATATTGAGAAAACGAGTTGGTGAACAAGCTCGTTTTCACTGATTCGTACCCAAGCTATTACATCACAATATATTAAGAATCATTTAGGAGGGACTGGATTAGTCAGGTAAAAATATGGGCAGGGAAGGGAGTTTTACGCGTAACTCGAATACCGACGAATGTATTGTGTTAATTGTTTTGTGGTCTAGGGTTTGCATTGGGACATCGAGCGGGTCAGGGGAGTTGAAGAGCAAAGACAAATTGTTTTTGGGTGCACGGTGGTTAGTGAAGACGGATTACGACAGCATGAATACGGCATGTGTAAGAATCACTGAAAACGAGCTTGCGCGCCAACTTGCGTTTCTTCGATGTGCTCAGTGGGAATTTTTAGGGAATATTTGTATACATCGGAATTACTCAAAAATCGGCAAACTGTATCATGATCACCACAAGGTGACGCACAAATTCGTCGCTAAGGACGCCCATTTTTATCGTTGTGCACAGCTGTCTACAGATGTCTCATACTGCATTATGCAAGGCGTGAAGCAAAAGTTTGGGGTCGGCATTACAAATAAAGCCAGAGAATTAAAATATACTCGGATTTTCGTTGGTTAATATATCGCAGAGAGCTTCGAAAATGCGTTGCACATTAAAAGACTAGTGACGACTTCACAAAACGAGGTTTGTAAAATTGTGATAGCTGAGAAAAACCTCTGCATCAAAATGTAGAATTTCTTAATGGACTACCTACCAATGTCCGTTGTTTCGCAATCCGCGAAGTGCCTTGTCAGACGCATCAGTTCTTCCTAAACACGGGACAAAAATACGAATAGAAAAAGAAACAAGTTTAGCGCCTGAAATAGGGAAGCTAACCGCACACAATGTTTATGACATTTTAAAAAAGGCGTAAATGTGGTGGTAGGTGGATCCGCTGTCATATGGGTCATTATCGCGCTAATGCCTTATTATCGGTTTTTCTGAAATTAATCATGACATAACGCAATCACGCCCTCAAAACGCACCCAAAAACACATCAAGAATTTAGTACCCTCAACAACGTTAGCAGACTAAGCTGGGACATGGATTCCGTTCATCTTTCTTCAGCCTTCCATTCCTCTTGCTCTATTTTTAACGGGAACTCAAATCTTCTCTTCATCAAACTTCACCACGTCCAGTTTCCTAACCACGCTTTTCACACTATGCAAAAGCAGATGTCTGCGGTTATTCTGATCCAGTTTCCACCTGCCGGCTTTTGAATCTTGACAGTTCTAATCGCGACTTTCGACTAGTGTAGTTGGAACTCCAACTTTCTTCTAAACGCTAACCTTCTGTTGCTCACCAATCTACAACGAAATTAAATCCCCAATTTTTGATTTCCTATCATCAAGCACTGAATACTTGTCTGTTGCAGACCCTAAATGTGTGACCTAGATTACGCAGAAGAATTTGTGTGCCAGTTCGAATCCGCGGATCATGCACAACGCGCACGAGATAGAATCTCCAGGTCGGTTGCTCGGTTTGGCATGTGATTTGCATATTCAAGGTGCGAAGGGCTGTTACAGTACTGGACGACAGCGGTGCCGAACTTGGTGCTGAGCAGAGAGGAATTAATGATTGTAGACCGTGCCACCTACCTTAGCAGTTGCGAGTCAAACGATGGTAGCTCGGGAGTGGAGGTAAATACGCGTATATCCAAGGCTCGGGCAGCTTACGCTGGATTGGAGCATTTGTGGCATCGGCCTGATATTTCACTGAAGTTGTAAGGTCGTGTGTACAATACCGCAGTGCGCTCAGTTCTGTTGTGCGATTGCGAGACACGGACTATGGCTGTGGGAAATGTTCGTCTGCTACAGGTTTTCGACCACCGATGTCTACGTAGTATGACTAGGATTGGATGGAGTAATGTGGATGTCAGGAGTCTAATATTAGGTGCCGGTACTCAGAACACCTTATATCAGCGTATGAAACTAAGTAAACTGCGTTGGCCGGGTCACGTGTTGCGTATGGCGAACACTGATCTATCATACCGTGCCCTATTTGGGGTTCCCCTCACGAAGTGGAAGAAGCCATGTGGGGGTCAACAGATGAATCATCATCGTTCAGTGTTAAACAGCAAGGCCACTCTCACTGACCGCTGCCTTTCCCCAGAGTTACACGTTTATATAAAAAGGGTGAATATCAAAGGGGAACAGGGAGTGGACCTACACAGGCGGGAAAAGATAAGATGCTGCTACAGCCAACACACGGAACACAGCCTAACTGTACAAACGCACGTGTTTTCAATCATTCTGATTCGATAGAAAATGACAGCACGATCGCCGCTGCTCACGGTTCACTGCCATATCCTTCAGTGTCTCCAGCTAACTAGTTGACGAGTCTTTCGGACCCCAACCACGAAGGCGTGAGACACCTACTTTACCTAACTTCGCTGTACATTTTCTCATCCCACGTTGCAACGCGGGATGAGAAAATGTACAGCGAAATTAGATAAACTAGGTCTCAGGTCTTCGTGGTTGGGGTCTTTCCATTTTCTCATTCCTGGTTGCCACGTCACCTGTTGACCTCCACATGGCTTCTTCCATTCACTGGGAGGAACACAAAATAAGCCACGGTATGGTAGACGAGTGTTCGTCGTACGCAACACGTGACCCAACCAGCGTAGCCTTCTAAGATTCATACGCAGAAGGGCACCCAATACTAGATTCCTGACCTCCACATTACTCACCCGGTCACTCCATCGTTTGACTCGCAACTGCTAAGGTAGGTGGCACGGTCTACAATCATTAATTCCTCTCTGCTTAGCACCAAGTTCGGCACCGCTATCGTCCAGTCCTGCAACACCACTTTGCACTTCGAAGGTGCAAAGCACACGTGAGCGAAACCTGCTCCGAACGATGCTTATGAATCTCTCCCTTTTTCACGCTGTCTTTCCTGCCTTTCTTTCCATCTTTCTATCTTTATAATCCCGTGGAAATAGGCCGAAATTTCCCTTTTCCGAAATGAGGCGACTTCTGTGACCTAAACAGCTACCTAATTTCCGTAACCTGTTATTTCTAGGGCGCTCGAAACAATTACCTCCGACCAACAGTGATCGTTTCTCCAATGCGAAGGACTACTGAGCGATCGTCAATATGGATTCTGGCAACGTCGTTCAAACGATGGTCCACTATCCCCAATTTTCACTCTTGGTCTGCCGCATTCGATAACCACGGAGAACTACACTGGGTCTCGCTCGGTATCTTAAAGGGCCTTCGACGGAATTCGGCATGAAAGTCAGAAGTAACCACGTTCGGGTTCCCTCCGGCCCTCGCATCATGGAAATCAGATTCCAATACACAGTTACTCTGCTGGTTGCTTGCAGATCCTCCCCGTCTACGGATGTCACATACAACGAGGCGCAAAGCCTCTAGAGTAAGACAGGTGACTAAAGAATCGGACGGCTCACTGACTCTTTCGACTGCAGCGCTGGGCAGAACATTTTAAGATCAGTGCTGGCCCACTTGTACATGCAAGTGAACCAGTGCAGATAGATACCAGTCGTCCATTTGAGATGGTCATCAGAGACTTAGGTTTTCTGGAGGGGCATAAGGCAGCTGGACCAGATCTGCTGTATCCATCCTTTTTCACAGACGATGGCCGCATTAACAACCGAATCCACAAAACTCCTGGGATTAATCTGGGCAAGGGAATAGATTTCTAAGGAGTGATGTGACTGTACCGATTTACAAGGGAGGTAACGAATTCTCGTGTAAAAACAAAAAACGAGCTTGAAAAGCACTGTATCTAAACTGTACGCAGGCACTATCCTCTCCGATTATCTATTGCTCGCGAAAGATGTATGCATAAGAATCAAGCTGTCTCCACCCCGGTCAGGGATGTGTTGACCAAATCATTATTTCGCGACAAATCTTAGCACATGTACAGAAGACCAATGGTTTTTGTCTTCCTCGATCTCAAAGCGTCATTCGATTCAGTCGGTCGTGCAATTCTATTTGGAGGATGTGCTGGGGAAATTCGGTCCACTTATCCAATCTCCTTAAGTGAACAGCTAGAGCCGAAGTGGTGAGTTGATCACTGGACCAGTTCGTATAGGTGCAGGTAGACTACCGGGTTGGGGTATACGAGATCCCCCGAAGAGACCCTTGGAGACTGCAGGCATTACGGTCCAGTGTTGCAGTTGGCGGCGTTTTTGGGTATGAAACCTTTTTCCTTCTCGACAGCACCACAACTTACCATTTTTAAATCGACCTTCTAATACTCGTTTTCTTTCTTTTTGAATATGCAGTGCTGAGGTAGCAACTGAAACCAAAGCACGCTGGTGAAAGATTAATGGGTGCGCAAACTGAACCGATTTATAACTTGGTTATGATGATCCCCTTTCATATCTCAACTGGCTTTCCGTGCTGCGCGCAAAGTTGGTTTTCCGACGTACGTCAGACGGTTTTTCACTCCGGCTTATCTGCTGCGTAAAGCTCGAAACCGCCCCGCACGTGAAAGTTACAGTCGCATGTGGAGTGGGGCTTCGTTTAGTTATCTTCCCCTCACTGATCGGGTTAAACGCTAAGCGATCCGATCACCGACCCGTCCTTAACATCCAGCCTCCTGTCACTTACCCATCGTACGGCGGTTGACCTACTGTCTTTTTTTCTTCGTGGTTTAACTCGCCAGTTCTTGTGTCTGCCAATACGTGCCTGAGAATTTCGACGATACTTGTCAAGTTTCCATTCCCTTGTGATATAAAACGCCCAATGTGCAATAAAAAATAACTTAAGTACACGCATTTGCATCAAATCTGCGACACGATTTAAACCTGTGTACTCACTGTTAAACTGGTGCGCAAATCCTGTAGCTTAATTCAATACCTGAGGAGGCCTTGTGCGATATGTATAACGGTTTCGTTAACCTTTTGCACATATCCACGGTGAGCCAAGAATTGGAACCATGGAAGCAGTAAGGCATATAGAATAAAGACGAAATACAGGGATTTTATTAATTGGAAGTGGGTTATTAAACAATTTAACCCGCACTTGTACTTGCTACAGCTACATACCGGCCAGGCCAAAATCGATGTTGACAGCTTTCTAAAGGATTAAAGGATATTCAAGGTTGATTTCGACATGGGAAGTGACCGTTAAACAACACGAGACTTTTATTTGCATGCCATCCAGTAATTGCCTCTGCCATACAGAGTATAAAAGGATGTATATGCTGGCTCGTTATTTATAATGAAGAACTGTTGGCTTATTACCTGCCCACCGATAATCAGAAACTAGACCACAATTAAGAGTACTTACTATTTTCGGAGGTCCATGAACCGTCAATCGCTTAACACCTGCTGTTCGAGCAGTTAATGCGACTCCTTGGAAAAATATACAATTGTGATTAATGCTCACCTAGTAAGCCAGAAACGTTATCCCATGACATCTGCGTGAAGAAAACATGTTGAATTCGAGCAGCCTTCGATCTACAACCATCAATGCGGCAAAATAGTCTCACTTATGTTCGGTCAATATCTTCTGGGTTCCTTCGCCACAATTAATGAGGTAACGTGTAGTACCGGAATCCAAGAGCAGGGATTTTGGAGTCCCAGGTCGACCATTACCGACCACGGTAACTGAGAGAGAAGCTGGTGGTTTCATTGGGTCGAAGAATGGTTTAAAATGCTTGAACACAGAGCAACTTGTACGGATTTGACGAGTGATGAACTCCAGCATCAATAAACTTATTCAGACTAAAGAACAGACGGCATGCCCATTTGCAGCGCATCAGGTTAAACATGGCGCCCTCGCTCAGGTCATTTCAAATCAGTTCAGTTTTCCCTGTAATGAATTGATACACGACAACAAAAAGACAGTAACGACAACCGGCGGATGTTATTGGGCACAGGATCAAGTCTGTCGTAGCAATTACAGTCCCAGCAACATGGGAGAACAGGCCATTGGGGGAAGACACTTATTAATGGCTTGCAGGCAGAACTCAGAAATCGTTACTGGCAAAGTTCGGGGACGCGTGCAAGCCAGGGGAAGCCGGGTCAAAAGCGTAATCAAACAATTCACTCTCCTCGCTGCCCATCCTTCTTCGGCACATTCTCTGGTTACCGTCTCGTAAACATTAACATCTGCAAGATGAAACGAATAAACGGCATACATTCGGTGGCATGTTCGACGGCCAGTTTTAAGCTGCACTCCCGGATACGTTTTCCCCCACCCATTCAAGTGCTCAGAATTCTTTCGATTACATGCACCCCGGCCTGGCATCCAACTCGTCCAGGTCCAGTTAACTGGGTCTCGCTAAAAGAAACCAAAACAGTGTACTTCATCTCACCCTGATGGCTAGGAATTGTACGGGTGTCATGTGTTCGAAGTTGAAATAGGGGAAGATGGGATGTACAACGGGAAACACAGAAGCACCTACCATTTGTTGCCTTACCTCGGGGCAAACCGCATCTTGGTTTTGATCCAGAGTCTCCTTAGTCGGAATCGCCTTCTGTAAGGTTATCACGTCACTAGACAATGGGCTCCATGTATTCACGACCATGGTACCGATGAAGTGCAAACTCGCAGTATGGATCACGTTTTTTCAAACTTCCTTACACGGCCACGCATACAAGAGCCTATTCCTTGCTGAAAAAAGCCGCCGAGGCTGAGATCCGATAGTCTAACTGCAATGGTAAAGGTCTCCATCAAGTCCCCGTGGTGTCTCCTTTTGTCCAACGGGTAGCAATGTAGGCCGCAGAGTCATTGATTGTATGTTTCTCCACCCCCATCATTCGTTTGCGTGGCTAACCGCTGAACTTGCTTAAGGTATGCAACATCCCTTGTAGAAAGGAGAGCAAGTTTTCACACCTAATTTCAGGTGAAATCTTACTGTGATCTCGTACAGGGATAACAATACCTCCGGTCTACGGCAGGACAAGACTAACTTCGATCTAAACAGTTCATTCCTGACCTACTGGTCTACGGCGGCACACCGATCCGACCAGTGAAAGTCCGGCGTGACGAGTGTTCCTAAGCCCTACACTCTGCTGACGACTTCTACGGTAAACGGCCCCTGGTCGTGCAACGCTTTGAGATTTTCCGTGCGTCGGTACTACACTTGGATTCTTGCTCGCCTTATGGAGCAAAGCACTATTGTCAGCCCAATGTAGAACAACCCCCATTTAGCTGCTGAGGCCTCCCTTGCCAGTAGAAACCACGGCTTGATAGCCCTGGAAAAGAAGCCAAGTAATTTTAGTGCCGTGTGGTTGACGGACTTGCAGAAGCTATGGATACCTGTTGGGTGACGGTATACTAAGACCCAGAGCGATACATTTGAGGAATAACCGTCTGCACATTGTACGTTAACGTCCAAAGGCAACAGAACACGAGCGGTACTCAGCTTGCATGAAACAGTATCAGCTTCAAATGTGAATCGACCATGCAATCTCGGTTTTGTTTTCCACTCCAAATTCGGGTTTACCGCAAAAGTCCTGTATCCGATGAAGCAAGGAATGATTAGAGACATCTTCTCCCTGAGATGACAGTAGATCCGCTGCAATTGCGCTCTATCATTTTACAACGTCCTACTGATATATACTCGCATCACTCGATCTGCCTTGCAAAATCCGCATCCTTACTGTGTGGCACCCGAAAAATTCGTGCATCGTTTAACCTAGTTAAGTTTTAAACGCGCTTTCGTCTCAGTCACTTGCGATGTCTAATACTATCTCGTTCCAAGCCTCGGCCTTCCACTGCATAAAAGTTTTCGCTCATTTTTAACCTCTAGCGGACCGGACAAAACTTTGCACAGTTGCTCCGCTTCCTGTCCTCGGTAGCTTGCCTGAAAATTTCTTCAGGATCTACTCTTGTAAAACCCCTCGGTATTCTGAACGGCTACATCATACCACCTCTGAACCCGCGTTCTTCTATTTATTACAGGTTTAGATCTCTCGGCATCCTGGCTTGTGACTTCTCCCTCTTGCCCTCAAACATTCCAGCAGCTAGCTGCTGAACAATGCAAGTAAGCCACATCCTTTTTAAGGAATGATGCCCGTGCATGTACGCAGTACTCTAAGTATGGCCTAAATATCGATTTGCACACTCTGGTTTCCTACGGGGTACAGTTGACCGTAGCCTGACGAGCCTCCGTCTTGGTCGTCTGGAAGCAACTGTGCACTGTTTGGTCCACGTTTAGTTTGCAATCGTGGCCATCTTCAGGCTCAGTCCTCTGTACCGCGGCAGTTAATATTCCCCTTTGTCGTCCCCTGCAGCTAGTCTTTCCAAATCACTGCTTACTAACCGGCTTTTACTTTCGCTTTGTGACTTAGCCGCACTCCAGGATAGTTACACATTTTATATCTCTTGCCGTCCCCCACGACTACTTGCTCCCACGACCGACATGTCTTCCGGAAAGCTGAAACACGATAGTTCTAACCATTCCACAAGTTTGTTCATACGGAGAAGGGATAGTGACGTCACAAGAACTAACCCTTGAGCTTTCCCACGTGATGCTTGGAGTTGCTCCGAACTTCTGTTTCTTAATCTGACATAAAAGGATCTGTTTGTCAGGAAGTTCAAAACCTAAATTAATACTAAGCCTCCGATTCAAAACGACTAGATCTTATACACCAAAATTTGCTAAATCACCAAAGCAAACGCCTCGTTGAAATGTAGGTAGAATACCTTCACGACTTTCCCCTAATGAAGTATCGCCGCAACTTCATTTGCAAACTACAAGAAATTCGAGACACGAACTCTCCTTAGCGAACAAATGCTGCAACATTCTGTCAGGTACTTAATCACGTGTTCCGTTAGCAGTCTCTTAGGCTACTTGCAAAGGATACGTACGATTCACGGGTCAATAGATTTCTGCCTTTCTGCACGGGCCTCCCCCGTGGTTGGCTGAAACAGCCGGTAACTTCCAGTCAAATGGTAGCCTAATATGGCTTATCGGGGCCTAAAAAAGACTACATAAGTCCACAAATTACAGTGGTTAAGAGTTGTGAGATAGCTGAGTAAGCGCCGTCCTGTCCCTGCCATTTGTTTTGCTTTATCTCTTCCAGCAACCGTGGTTTTTCCCTAAATGCCACTTTTAGTTGAGCTATCATGGAGGTTGGAAACTCGTGGTCAGCCTGTTTTCTGCCCACCGTCCGACGGGTGCACACGTGCATGGCATTTGCTGAGGAAGCTAATTTACCACTGGCAACACACTTATTCTTCATCGCTCTAGGAGAACTGCCCTCCATAAAATTTGATAATCCCCTTTGGGTGCAAGTATCAACGATGCACATTTAGCTTTTTCACGCTCATTTAGGTAATGTTAGCCCAAAGATTACCTCGCCGCTCTTTGAGAACTAATCGCCCGGTTTATATACGTCGCACTGCCGCCAGATTCATTCTTCCTGTGATGAGGTGCATTCCTTCCAGAATCTTCTTATGGTCATCACAGAGCTCCTTAACGCCCCAGTCAAACAGTCCGGTGTACCTCGCTAATTTCACCTAGGAAATAGAAATTCATCCTGGATTTTAACCTAAAGAACAGCTTGAACACGGCTGGGTGCATGGAGCCAATACAGTCGATCCGTCAATTGTGAATCCTACTCACACATGGATGCATTCTATACTACTGGCTTTCCAAATGCACCTGCATATTTGGCCACGTTCCGGACTCCCATTTGTTGGCTGCAGATGTACTTTTAAAGTCCCCCAAGTCTTCTTCCCCATGTCATTTTTAGTCCTTTTAATGCAGAGCAGATATCCACTATACGGAATGCCACGTCGACCAAGCAAAGCTATTAATTGGCCGGCCCATTTATCCACTCTGAAGCACTCCTGCATCAACGCCTCCTTGCCCTCCTCTAGCACCTCTGACTGAAAAGGCCCCGGACACCGTTCCTCGCTTACTACTAAATGGACACTAAGTATTTTCCAGTAATCTAAATTTATTCTTCTTGAAATCTATGACCGCCTTTTTGTCTAACCGGCTGTCTCTTGCCACCGACTAAGCACTCTGAAACATCGGATTATAGGTTTCTGGAGTGAAACCATGGCCACGGTTTGGTTAAAACGGCATCTGAGCAACTCTCCTTTTTAGCAACCATGATGCTGCGGCATTTCAACTTCACCCATTCAGCATATCACCTAAATTTGCATTATTTTTTATCTCATTTAGAGGCATTTGTCAGCATTCCATGGAAAAAGGGAATTAAAATATGACCCCCTTGACAAGTGACCTATCAACCTTATACCCGTTGCTTCCAGAGTTATGAAGTAACTAGTAAAAGGACGTACGCCGGAACTTCTTTTGCTACAGAAGCTTGTATATTCTATTCAGCATGGTTTCGTATGCTCTTGCTAACCCAGCACCGGTTAGCATGACATTCCAATTTCGGTTTTATAGCAGCCGATGCAAGGAATTCGCATATTGTTACTTAACTTCATACGACCAAAGCGTTTGGCCGCATCCTTCTTGACCAAACTTTTGAGCTGTGGCGTCTTGTGTAACATCCCCTCGCTGCCCAAATCTTACCTTTCAAACCGTCACCGAGTAGATTCTGTGGACAGCGGGTTCTGGATTTCTATTACTCTTACCCCCGGAATCATTCAAGAAAGCAGCTCTCTTCTATTTCTGATTTACATCAGAGATCATTTTTATTGTTCCCCAGGTGGTGTTAAGATTGTTCATGAATTCCAAATCCATGAACTAAACTTCGCACTTTCCCCGAGGCCTCTATCTTGGACCTCTACCTTTAGAAAAAACCACACATCTCCCTACATGTCTCCCATCCAGAACTGCAATGTACAATGCCAACTTGATTATGAGGTAAAGACAAAATTCTTCGCCAGCAGGCAATAATTAAGGCCAGGCTTTGGTCGATTGACCGGAAAATTCCTATAAACGAAGAAAAACGCATCAGCATATCGTTTGGTATTGCATCCGGCCACTCGTTCTTCATAACCAACAACAATTCCCTGCCCAGTATAGATCGCCACAAGGTGTTCGTATCCTAAACAGATGGCCGCCCATCCTCCTCCCGCCACCAGCAACTTGCCAATAAAACGGTATTGCCTTCATGAAAAAATCTGACAATTTTACTTAGTGATATCTTTAGAAAATTTTAGATTCAATTTGTGCCTCGCATTTGTATCTCTTTAACCAGCGCCCATCTCCCCAACTCGATGGTACGTTTCTCTCCTGCATTGTGGAAACGCATAGCATCGCGACGGTAATATCAACCGCCTTTGTAGAAATAAATGCTGCCGCCTTCTCACGTTTTTACAGCCTGCGTATCTAATAACAAAAGGGCAACTTGGGGATCCGAATCTATGGGCCTTACTTTGACTGATAAGCTGTAGGACGAATACCTGCTCAGACGTCCACCTAGAAAGCCCATTCACATCCATTGCCTGCCGAGTATAGACACTGACGTATTTCTCGAAGACTCTAAGAGGCATGTCTGTTTCCATGATGGAGCATTTCAGCAGCATTACACAATTCATCAAAAAGGTTGATCTGAAGAAAATTGTGAAATTACTGCAGATTAGATGCTGCTTTCAGAAATTTAACTAAAGTCCTACTGCGCGAGGAACACTAGGGAATAAATTTGCGCCGTGGAGTTAACGAATTCGGCTGAACAACGGCGGCACATGCCATGGTGTGAGAAAATAATTTAAAATTTATTAATTTTGCCTGGTATTCATTGGATTTGGATTGCAACGAGAAAAGCCAAAAACACTTACAAGCTAAGGACGGCAAAAATGTGCAAACCTAACCAAAAGAACCGGAGGGAAAGCAAAGGAAAACGGAAATTCGAGATGAAAATGAGAAGGAAGCGGGATGTCACGCATTTCGTGGTAATTTTTGCACCCAAGACACCAGGCAAACGTCTTTTGTAGATTTGAACATCTCACAACAATAATTACGGAACATTAAGAAAATGTGTTTAACAACAAGGGCATAGAAGACGACGCCAGCAAAGGAAACAAAATTGAATGGAGTTGAGTGTATTGACCGGCACCGGGGAGCCAGCGTGAGTAGAGGATAGATCCTTTCGTTTTTCCCTTGAGGGCTCAAATTGATGACAGTTGTTGGGAGGATAATGGTCTTCATTGGAAAATTGGAGAGGATACCCAATTGGTCCGAAAATGTCCGAAACTCAAAAGGACACCAGTTCGGTAACGGATGGGCAAAACATGGCGATCAAAAAATGACACCCCCTAATATTCCTTGATTCCTGTATGCCCTTCTCCTGTTTGAGATCGTTTACAGCATTCCTGTCTGTACTTTGCACTGTCTGGATCCTGTCAATTTACTGCGATCGCCGGCAAATATCACGCACAAATCACCGATATTTTTCAAACCTGATGGAGGAGTTTACCAACTACTCACCATGTCCCAGGAGAAAATGCATGTGCCCCGATGAAGGAGAAGTGAAGCCAATCAACGCTGCAAAATGAGAGAGCCAAAATGAAATACCTTCTGTCTGTGGTTTGGCGACATTTGCGTTACACTGCCCCCCCCCCGCAGTGGGTGGTGGAGAACGACATTAAAATGCGCCAGTGAATGACGACGGATATCTGTTATTTGAGCTAGTGATTGATAGACAGCCAACGTACGCTCTTGATTTTTGAAAGCAGAGTTTAATTCAAGCAGCTTTTGCATGGTGCCTTTTTGGGGTGACCTAAAGAGCATGCAGAAAAGTTCTGCTTAAAATGGGTTAGTTAATCATTTACTCTTTCAGTCCTGGTCATCCCGTAAGCAATAAAATTCACAAATGCTATGTTACCCGAAGAACAGTGTTTAGACAGTCAGATTTCAGCAGTAAGAGCAAATTTCGTATCTGATGTTTTTCAACCAGGGTTTCCTAATCGTTTGAACGTTTGCTGTAGATCTAGCAGTTCGTATTCTTTTGAGGTTAGGTCGAAGAAGAGCAGCGGATGCAAACTGAGGAACTTCCACGGAATCTGCGTTGCACAGCTCCTAACATTGAGTTGTCTCCCTTGGTTTTAATCAACTAGGGTAATGTAGTGGTAGTCATACCACCTTTGGAGCTTTCTCCTAGTCAGAAGAGTTTGCCACATTTTTATGGACACTACCTAGACCAGCTCCTTCACTCAACACTTCTGCTAACTTTCTGCTTGAGATTTAACTATGATACTCATAGCTTCGACACGGCGTTCTGTTAAACATCATCATGTTGTACACCATCATCTTTATCGATGTATTCATCCATACTGATGAGTAACTGCACCCAATGGATTGATTACTCACTTCATCGCTGAACAATCGCGTCGGCTGTCCACACCGTCTCGTCTCCCAAAATCAACGGGACACTTACATTGTTGGATTGTTTTGCTGTGTCGTCGCATTTCCGTACTTGCTGATTATCTTTCTCAGCGGCCGCCGAAAGTAGCTATTCATTAAGTATTACTTAAAAACATTTTCAACGCAGATAAAACTCCTCAAATAAATTATGGGAGTGTATTTTTTTCTACTGGACTGTATGTCGACCCACCGTTGACTGCCAATGTACTGATGCTGGCACAATCTCACGTTAGACACCGCCCCATTAGATTGATCAAAGACTCCTTGCCCAGTTTCCTCTCCAAGATTTGACATATCTATTGGCACCGCCAAGTGCATCTCCTATCACACAATTGCACAGTTATAAACATTGTCCCACTTTGTCAAAATGGCAATGTCCAGGATTAAGTGTACCAAGATCATGGCTACTAGATATACCGCGTCCACAGGCTCACGATCCATCTATCGGCCTCTAGCGCGCACTGTTAGTGTCACAGACGTATTCGTGGAAATAAATAACAACGTAGGAAGGATAAGGCAAATAGAGAGATTCTCGAAATAAACAACAGAATTTCGTTGATGGAACCAGTGATCACAAAACTGGTTCCTCTCACCTGTCTAACGAAGATGCTCGAAAACCCACTACGCAAACATCTCCCTAGTGTCTGTCGGGCTATCGACTTAATATCCCCAGGAATGAAGCAGCTAAAGTTAAGATGATCTAATGTTGTGATTTTTAATTTTCCTAGCTCCATTGCATTGGAATCGTTTAGAAACACTGTCCTCTCAGCTTGCAGTATGACAGGATACCCCTGACACTGTCTGAAACAACGAAAATAAATGTTAAGCAGATCATGGTAATTACTGTTTCAGTTCCTTAGCACCGCTGCTGCAGAACAGTTTTTGAGAATTGAAGCTACCATTGCCTCATCTATCTTTTTCAGGTCCAATAAAATAACCCCCGGGAAAACCCCTTTCTAGTGAGAAATCCTCAGATGGCATAAAAGCGAAGGCCCAAAGACGGCTCCACCAAAAAAGAAATTCCCCCACGATACCCGGTAGGGCTAGGAGCTTGGTATGCGGACCAGTACTTGTGGCCACACGGCGGCCAAGGGCAAGTGTCAAATTAGACAGCTCATCACCTTCTCCTTTGCCACGATCCTCCCGAAGACGTCCGCATATAAACCTCCCTCCTACGACTTTATCTGTAAGCAACAAAGACCTCTTCTCTCCTCGTAGACTTTAAATGTCTAGCATGGAGTGAAGCTTTCTCTGTCCCCTGCTGAACATTAAAAGGTCGTCATCGATGATTAGCCCGCGCTTATACCCTCAACAGCCAACATACTAATTCCCGGTGGAACAACATCGCCCACTTGGACTAATTAACCGTCGTTCTATCCTAAATAAATGTTGTCACCTAAAAAGCTTTGCTGCATCCTTAAACCTGAATATAATTTTTATCATTGAGTCCTGACTTAACTAGGACACACCTAATAGTATAACGTCTCTCGCTGGATACCAATTTTTTAGAGGTACTAGAAACAGCCACCGTGGGAGCGGTTGCCTTGTCTATGTAAGGCCTATCAGTCTCCGTTCCAACGCATCCTACACTTGAACTGATCCAAGAATGGGCTTTGCTCGCTATCACGGTGTCGACCTATGTTATCCATGCAGGATATAGCTATCACCCTCCAGCTCATACTAAAATTAGGCTGCCCTTCTTAGCGGACGCATTTGACTACCTTGCATCCATCCCATCAACATGGGAAATCAGTGCCGGAGACTTCAATACCCATGGAGAAACCTGGTCTACGATTAC
The DNA here is from genome assembly GCA_008360955.1 of Fasciolopsis buskii. NCBI lineage: Eukaryota > Metazoa > Platyhelminthes > Trematoda > Plagiorchiida > Fasciolidae > Fasciolopsis > Fasciolopsis buskii. The sequence continues at coordinate 53,081 of LUCM01005762.1, forward strand.
TGTTCCACCAAGCCTAATATCGTTTGAATCCCATCTACACTATGGGGCTGGATACAGCACACCCACGAGAAATAATACACTAGATCTCATCTTTACACATGCTGATAACTAGATCTTAGTCCACGTCGGAAATAAATTTCCGGGGCGCAACCAGAGGGTAGTTCACGGCGGAATCTATGTTCATGCTCCCCTTCCTAACCATCCTTTGACACAACTCGCCAACCCACTTTTACCTGGCAGCACTTTCCCTCTCTATTATGCCAACTTGACTGGGGTAGCTTTTTCCTAGCGATTGACCCACAGACGGCTGCAGATGAATCTTATCACAACATGGCTAGCTGTATCTCAAAACTGGCCATTATAAAACGAACAAGCAAAAACAGAACTTCACAACCTACCTTCTTGCAAGCCAAATATGTTAAGTTGCAACGGCACTATTCATTAAAACACGACTTTTCCAAGTTTGATGTTTTGCTCCATCTGTCTGACCCCATGCCTCGCCTAACTGAACCTATCCCTCAAAAACAAGAGACCAGTTCGCTGAAACATGAAAATACCCCTTAATGCTCTCGAAATTATGCAAAGTAAGGTCCCATGATAGCAGGCCTTCGGTGAACTTAGCTTTCCATAGTGGCGAGTCTGTGACAGCCCAAAAGACAGCTGCTGCGTTCAATCAATATTTCGCCTCCTCGATGGCCCAAGCTACAGTCAGTGAACCATCTCAACCACAGACTAGGGATAACCCTGCCTTATCTGTTGAATCCTTTGAAATTAACGTCATTGCACAGCACACCTAGTTTCAACACGGGAGCTCGGAAAGCTCCTGTGTTTCAGTGATGTCCCTCACTCACCCTTGCCGCTGCTCAACATCTTTACACTTTCAACAAACTCTTGTTTAGTTCCGGTCAACTGTAAGCACTCTGTAATAAACCCTAGCCAAAAGAATAGACCTCCGCATGATATGCCTGATTTCCGCCTACTTATCCACATTCCTGCTATCTCCAAGTTTGTGGAAAAGGTGGCATAGTCTTCCATCGCGGTCTGCTTCTTGGACTCCTAACGCTGTAACCCAAGTCAACACGGACTTATCTAAGCCCGTTCTCACACCACCTGTCAATTTGACTTCCTTGCCATTCTACCCGAACTACCAAACCAGGGTATGGCTTTTGCTTTATTCTACTTCTGGGGTCTTTGACCGTGGCAATCTCCGGCTCTCTTCATCTAAGGTCTGCTCCCGGTCGTCTATCTCGGCTCTGGTCGTATCTAACCCCAAATTTTGCACGTGGTCTCCATTGACGGCATCACCTCTTATCCCAGACCTGTTACTAGTGGCGTCATACAGGGCAGCGTAGTTAGTCCCCTGCTATTTCGCATGTAAAATAATGATGCATTAAATTCATTATCTCACGGTGTCACTTTTCTATTTGCTGATTATATAAAAAAATAGTACAATCTCTCAAGTCAAATGGAGTTAGTACTGCGGTTAGAGACATTTGTGCCGACTTGTCTGCTTTGGACGTCTGGTGTATCTCCTGGATGATGAGCTTCTATGCTTATAAGAGAGAAGTACTCACATATAGATTTACACTACCTAAAGATTCAATTTTGCTACGCGGATCTCTTATCGCATGTAACCCATAATTCTTGACCTTGGTTTCAACTACTCGGCCTATCTAAACTTCTGGGAGCAGGTAGTTATTCATTCGGCTAAAGCTAAGAGAAATGTAAGTCCGATTTTGTGCACAGTGAAACTATGTGACTTCATTGTCAGCATTTACAAAACACGCTCGACCACTCCTTGAAAATGGCATTTTATATAATTCAGCAAGCCAAAGTTGGATAGGATCTCTACTGAATGCATTCGGAGATGCTTCGTCAAGTAGGCGATGGGTTGGCCGACGACTCTAAATTACAAAATAATCTGTTCGGCTCTCAAACTTGAGCCACTTTGGCTACGGTAACTGAAAATTAACCTAGCTTTCCTACACACACTGGTAAGTAGGTCTTCCTTCTCCACCGACCCACCTATATTTTCCTCTGCCTGATATGCCACTAGTTCTTACACTTTAGACATAGTGAGGTTTTAGCGCTCCAGGGTCCTCACATGTATCTATGTACCCGCTCACTTAAGATCACACTTTATCTCCCCCGTCACCCATATGCATGCCGGGCAGCTATTCGCAGGACCTCTAAAACGGCCGTTGTATTATCAAGTTCGAACTCCTTAACACCGACTCTGCCACGTTTTTCTTAATTCACGGATGCATACTTACCATCACACAGACAAGATGAAAAATGCGAGTGTTTTACCATTATTGGCTATTCTAAGACTAGCTGACGGTAGATCTCAAATCTAGTCCCTAATCAGTTTTGTTATCCGTAAACTATACCATCAACAGCCCCCATACAACCTTCGCCGTACTGCTTTGAGTCACTGACGACGAGCCGCTCTCTCCACTTTCCCTCCCCTGGATGCTGTCCGAGCGATGGACTTATTCTTATTTTGTCTTTAATTTCCCCCATCGCAGTACCCCTTCGGATTTCTTTCAGTCTGCAACCCTACGTAATATCCAGGGCCAAAATCGTCAGCTCAACTCATTACCCGATCGCATTCACCACGTTGTCTTAGGCACAAGCCCTAGCACATCCCCCTACTTTAATTAGCCTCTGGTTTCCATAGCACCCCATCTGAGAACACGAAAGGACCTAATCTGTTAGTATAATATGGAGAGAGCCTAAAATTAACCTTATCTAACCGCTGGGTAAATGGAATACTCCCGAACCATTTTAAGAGGGGATCTACCCTTGGGACAAAATTATGCCCAAGTCTCTCCAGCTTGCAGACCTGCAAATACTGAGGATATGTCTCCCCCGCTTTCTCCTTCATTCCCATACTTCTCGGCCCTCTTATTTGCCTATCTGCATTTTCTTTGCCGCTCACCATAACCTCTTAGCTGAAACACTTTCCAGACTGTTGTTCTTTCATTATATCAGACTGTCTGGACACACAGCGGGAGTCACCCGGGTAAGTCAAAAAGATCTACGTATTGGGCCTCGCGAAAACCGAACGATAGCGTTAACCAGCAAGATTCTCCAACGAAAAAACACGGTCTATGCCACAATTCCGCTTGGAACTAGAGGCCTTTTTATGTGATTTCCAACGGAAACGTGCCATGAACATACAAATATTAATTACATACCCTGCCCTAACTGCTGATAACACGCCCATCACGTTGACGGTGTGCATTAACGAAGTCATTCACGTATAAACCATTCAGCTATCGTCACAACTCCGGCTACCTCTTCCAATTCCCTGTTGGGATGTGCTTCTCACTGTGACTGCTAATAATCTGTTCACCCACTGAAAGGAGCCAAAAAGATCCATCCTAATTTCGCATTGCCGTTGGATATTTTATTTGCGGCGTTGTTCACTACTCTTCATCTACCTCTTCGCATTTGGTGACGCTTTCTCTCAGCGACTTCAGGCAATGCTTCACAATTATGGGACTCATTATTTTGCTGCCAGGCGGACGTCGTGCATTTTCTTGGTTGCGGAAGCCAGCGCACAATGCATGGCCTTTAGCTTCCATCACCATTTTGATGTTACCCGCTTATTGCCCAACTCTGTCTTTTCCTCCAATCGCTTTTGCCAGGTCTGAAAATTGCTCACCTGCCACTAACGATTCGCTGATTTCATTTGTCGCAGATTACCTTCTGTAGATATTGTATAAACTTGCCAAATTTTGAAATCTTCGGTCACATCTTGATATCTGCCGCTGTCCTCAAACCAAATTTTGTGCAGCAATACGCGCTATTGGTCCATTCAAGCGCAGAGCAGTGTGCTAAACAGTCCTCCTGTTAACCTGCTGGTGACCATGTGAAATGTTACCTCATCCGTCTTTTGACTCTATCTTTGAGCCATGCTGTTCGATGGGTTGTGCGTTCCCATTGTATCGCCGGATCTTGCAAACAAGCGTGTTTTTTGGAGTTTTAGAGAAACATACCGTAAGCGTTATAAAACAATTTGTTGACAGTATTGGTCACCAGATGTTAAAGCATCCTGTGATCAGTATATCACCTTCCCTATTGTCTTGCTACTGCACCTGTAATCAAGCGAATCGGTGAACAGGCGCTTAGTGGCACCCTCAAAGTGTGTGTGAATTCCATTTAGAACGCCGGCACAGACTTGACTGTACCCCTTCGTGGATAATACGGGGCATGAGCTCATCTCACATATCACCACTGATTTAAACTTCAGATTTGTGATAGACATTCCCGGAAGGCCACACTCAGTTCATTGCGGCCTTGGGTCTCACGCCAGTAGGACGGTCAACATTCGTCTGACAGTCTTACCCACATCGCTGAAGACGTAGCGTTTCAGTGCATCAGTTTGCAAATAAGATGCACCGATATTGTGTAACACACAATGGCTTTGTATTTTTTGACTATCCTGAGGCCGTATTTCACGAGCTTCAACTCCTGCAAATTATTTGCCCTTGCCGGTTGAATTTGTGTCGTCGGGTAACCCGAAAGGTGATGCATGTCGACTCTTATGCTTATGATTTTGACCGTGGCTCGTACATTATTGGTCAAAAGCATAATTTTGACGTAATCTAGTTATATGCAGTCTTCGTTGAATGCAATACATTTTCCATATACTAGGAACAATGTGTACAGGAACACTGCCCGCGGGCGGTTACGGTGGCTAAGACAACTGAAAGGTTTCAGCAAATTCAGCCCGCTCCGGCGGATCCACTAATGTCTACCCGCTTTCAAAACGGGCAGTTAATGAACTCGCAATGGAGCCGAGCTAGCCACGCATCAGTCAGAGCTCTTACCACTAATTAACGCGCTTAACGCGGCCGCCGACCTTCCAGCCCCTAAGCTAGTAGCGGGCGACTTTAACGCCCCAGAGATTTGTTGGTCATCTTTCTCCTCCCCAAAATACCTTTCTGCGTTTGTTTCCAGTGTACGACTGAGCGGGTGGACACAGCATGTTTCACTACCCACAAGGGCCGACATTATTCTAGATCTTATCTTCACAACTGGCGCAACACAGGTGCGCACAACCATAGACAATAAATTACTCGGATGTGAACATTCTCAAAACGTTTGCAAGTTCTCAGTTTCGACTCCCGTTATCTCCTCCTCGGCTTCCAATAAACCATACCACAGAGCCTCATGGAGCCATCTGCCCTCCATAACTCGTATCCAAAATTGGGACAGTTTCTTTCTATCGGTGGATCCCCAACTGGCCACCAACCAATTTTACGCAACTCTAAGTGTGTGTTTTGATCTAATCACTCCAAACCAGTGTGGCACGATCCCCAAAAATTGAGCACCCCGGACCGTCTCCAAAAAAAGTATTCTTTAATCCAGACAAGATTCAAAAGAACAAAGGAATTTGCTCTGATAGTGCAAATGAACCGTCTGTCTAGGTAGATCAAGACGACTCTCGATTCTCCTCAAAAGAAGAAGGAACTTCAAGCGTTGCACTCTGCCAACAAGGCTGCTGCACTGGCAAAACTACTGAGAACTAACAACTTTCTACCTAGTACGCTCATCACGTCAGTCCTATTCAGGGGAACGTACGCAAATGACTCTCTGATGATTCCAGAGGTGTTCAGTGATTATTTCGCCGCCTCTATGACAACTGATGACAACACCACTATACCGAACACTCCGTCAGTCTCCGCTGCTTCCCCTCCAAGGTTTTCTTTTCAACAAAGTGATAATAAACCACTACTGTCAAAAGTGAGACCGCCTTTCCGCGTCGGACCGAACGATCTTACCCCAGCCCTCTTCAAATTCGGGGGTGCAGACATCCTTATACTTTTGTCCATCCTATTTGATCTTTCCTTGAACTGTGGCGCCTTCCCACAAATGGAAACTTCTGTCATTGTCCCAATTCACGAAAACGGTTCAAAGCAGGAGCCATCTAATCACAGACCCATCAATCACACCCCAATTGTCCCTCGCATTATGGAAGAAATAATAAAAGTAAGTTAACGACCTACTTGTTAAGTCGTGACCTCATTAACGCTGGCCAACATGGTTTCCTTCAAAGTAATTCGTGTTCTAAGTGCATGACTGATTTCCTAAACATAGTAACGAAGGCTGCCAACGACGGAAAGCCGGTGATTGTGATTTTCTTAGATATGACAAAGGCTTTTGATCGCGTATCCCATCGCAAGCTTCTCATGAAAGTCAAGAGCTACGGTATAAACCCCCTTCTGACTTGGTTCTTCTCCTATTCGGATTCTAGAATGCAAGTAGTGGATGTAAATGGAACCCTACCCAAGCCTCGTCCAATTACTAGTGGGGTTATTCAAGGAATCGTGCTAGGTCCACTACTGTTTCTGCTGTACATCAACTATAATTTTCACATCGTTAGGCATGGTATTCCTTTACTATTTGCAGAAGATATAAAAATCGTATACACGTTTCCCCCTTTGTGACATCAGCACCATCATAGATAATGTAAAAAATGATCTACTATCGCTTGCTTCATGGTGCGCAGCTTGGTCAATGAAATTCTCGGCCCACAAAAGCAGCATACTCGCATACAAATGCCACCTTCCTGCAGGAATCTTTGAGATTAACCAAGAAGTCATTCCTTCCGCTCACACTGTCAGAGACCTGGGTTTGCATTACTCCAGCACATTCAACTTCTCAGAACACACACGGATACAGGCTGCAAAAGCTAGAAGACTAATCGTGTTCGTGCACAGAACTTTTAGAAACCAGGAAAGCAAGTTGTCAATATATAAAACCCACATAAGACCTATCCTGGACTACTGTTCCATAGTGTGTTCCAACGTGCGGCAGAGTGGCAGACTCGAGATTGAGAATGTTCAACGAACATTTACAAAACGACTTCTGGGCTACTCTTCCTTGCTAAACTACATAGAACGTTGCATAAAACTGCACCTCAATCCGTTATGGCTGCGTTCAGTTCACACCAACCTCTCCCTTTTTCACGGGATTATTGGTAAAATTGTGTGCATTTCTGCACCTCAAGTAAGAAATAACTTTCCCTATGGCATACGTCGAGCTGAGTTCTTGGTGTTAGTTCCCATGTCGAGGAGAGCGCTTAGGAAAACTTCTTCATCATCAAATATTCCTTCCTGTAGAATAAACTACCCCTACATATTAGGGTGACCTCTCCTGCCTCCGCCACCTTTAAAAACGAAATAAAGATGGCAATAACCGTACAAAACGTGCTAAACATGCACGATCCTTACACTCCGATAGAAAGAGCCTATGAATCGGGCCTAGGCTATTGATTGAATATAACACTCGAATGCTTATTTCAACCTACTCAACAAGGTCTAGCCATTTTTTATTCTCAGTAGTTTCCGCAAGTACAAATCACTGTAGGTATAGGAAGAAAACTCCGTCGATGAAACAAGCCAGTGCAATTTCTCACCTGACTTTCCATCTCGTTTATTGCGCAGGTAGCAAGGTGTATAAAATGGGATACTCACATCACATTCTCACTTACTCCCAAACTAATATTTAACGTCCCAATCTAAACAATTTCTTCTGCATGCATTTAAGAGTTAGACCATTCCAAGCGAGAAATTCGGCATAACCTGATACCTCATTCTACATAACATTCATCAAGTCTCGTTCGTTGGTTTGCACGCGCTATAACCCTCAGCTGGAATACCTCCAGACTGCTATCTCTCACTCTTTCTGTTCCCATTATTTGCGTTTGCACTCGTGTCTTGAAAGAGTCTACCATTCAGTTTCTGGCTCCATCATCGCACGTCTCAACACACTGTGAAAGAAAGCTGACCGAAGGCTTAGACCAACTATCCCAGGACGGGCAAATACGATCTGCTCCAATTCTGCATTGAAGTGGACATTGCTTCTAATCCACATGAATCACCAACGTTGCAAGTCTGCCAAAGTATCGAAGCCACTTAATGTTATCCACATAGCCTGTGACTCTTCGAGCGGACAAGTCTTCCCAATTGCACAGATTTACTGCTTGAACTGCCCGCCCGTGTCAAAAATGCCCATCACGTTGACATCCAATTGCCACGAGGACACTCACAAGTAGATCCCCGTTTCAGATGCCGCTACCATCGTCTACCGCGAAAGTCACCCCAATCACGCCTCGGCAATCGCGGCTATCAGTGTGCCAGTAATTCCTATCAGCTAAGCCCACAAACGCGAACAAAGGAGCAAATAAACCCGTTTTTGTTCCATACTTGCTACCAGCGTTAAATATATATTATTCAATGCATATCACGTCAATCCTCACTCCTCAGTGCCGACGACATTTCCATTATTCATGTCTTCGAACAATGATTAGCCAGTGTTCTTCGTCCTCCCGGTTTTTTCAAATGGCTTTTGACTATTTTCTTGGCTCCAGGATCAATGGTAAGATGGCCTACGTACTTTTTCATATCCATTATAATACAAGGTATCTATAGGCCATCAATACTCTTCCCGCCAGCTGTTTTTGTCCGTTTTGACAAGTTTTACCTTGCACTCAAGATCTTTGGGAACTTTTCATGACATTTTTAACGTTCATCTCCGTTTTATAGACCCGTTAAACCCGAATACTGCAGACACCTCCACGCCCGCTGCCATCGTCCAGTGGAAATTTGCACCTGTGATACGCATCATTGGTGCGTATAAACACTTTGTTCCTCTTGATATGCCTGTTTTGCTATTTCTTTTCATTTCGTGTTTATCTGCTTGTTCAGTGTTACTTGCAATACCCCTGTAACATTTGATCATGCAACCAAGCATGCTTCTCGGACTTTCCGAGAAATATACGAATATTATTATATTAAACAAAGTGTCGAAATGATTGCTATCATCGCCGATAAAATCGAGAACCAACTAATCGAGGAGTGATATGAAAACATTACATGAGGTTGTTTGACTAAAAGCCTGCTAAGTATGGGACAGTGGAATTCCGATGGATTCAGGTTCTGTAGAGTGTGGAAATAAAATTCTATCCTGTTGAATTATGATAGAGGCACCTTGAAAGCTTCCTGTGCAGAGAATGTTTGGAACTTGAAAGAATTTTGTGAGCTATTTTTTACGCGTTGACGAAGGCTGATCACTTTGACCGATGAACAGATTAGGTACTTGTGCGATGGGCACGTGGCTAATAACTGGCAACCCAGAAAAAAATATCAAATCTTAAGAAAGACTGGAAAATTGACAAGAATAAAAGAAGGACTGAAAAAGCCGGTTGGTATACAAAACGGGAAATGGGGCTTTTATTTACCTTGTACTGTTGGGGCTTCCTGATATGATTTGATAACTGTAACACATTTGACGCGCAAGTGTAAACATAGGCAACCCGTTTCTGTTTTTTGTTATTAAGTACTCCAGATTTGTCACGGCACCAAGCGTGGTGTGTTTATGACTAGGCGAAATACGCCTCGGGTGGGTAAATTGACCGAGAGAGAAAACAGCAATGGAAAAATTGGGCTTATTTAACCTTGAACCAGCGTGGTCAGAGAAATCGTCGGTAGGAGATAAATTGTTGGGAAAAATCTGAAAATCACCGTTCCTCGAAAAGACTTCAGGGAGCAGCATAATTAGCATAATTAAACAGATGGAAGAGTGATCTGGTTGACAATTTGCTGATGTAAGTAGAGAATAGAAACGGTTAAACAACAATATCATGAAGCACTCCTGAGTTGTTAATCGATGGTTTTAAAGATTTACCATCCATTCGTGTGCACTGAGTTCGATTTGCAAGGTAATTAGACAGACATGTTAATAGCGGTTATGCAGTAGAATGGACCGGAGGAACAAATCAAACGCCGCCGAAAACTCCAGAATAGCGCAACGCACAGATTTCATCGGTGTATACATATAGTGTATATTTCTCGACATCCGGCAGGCATGCGCAACGCACGATCAAATTTTCACAACGATGGCGCAGTGGACACACGAAAAACAAAAATCCAACTGTGAAGATGCATTAATCCTATGCTTTCATGAACAAAACTTGCAGTGTGATAGGCTAAGCACGAGTTTTCGAGGTTTTAAATCAAAGCCAAATAATCCTTCGCCAAACTTTCTTGGACTGACTTTGATTTGCCTACTGCAAGTCAATCCATGTTCAAACGCATCAAATTTGCGTATCGACGGAGCAAATTTGGCTCGAAAGCAGTGATGGACGTTTCCATATGGCTGGATTTGTCAAAAATCAAGAGGGTATCATGGTGAAGAGGAAGGTGAATATCGATGTGATAACGGGATGGAGATGGGTCAAAACTAAACTAGATATCATGTGAGGTGGATGAAGATTGGTAATTAACAACATTCAAGAGTCAAAATAATGCTAAATATGAAGCAGTGGGAAACCTTCAACTATTTACGGGACGAAGGTATATGAAGAACTGTGGACGGAGAGACAATGGAACTTGCAAGAGTGGTCACTGGACTTGTGCGACTGGGAGCGGACCGTGTGTGTGGCTGGAAGAAAACTAGTGCGTGTGAGAATTACAATCAATCCCTAAGTACAATCGCCATGAATGACCTGTTAGTTTTCGATTTTAATATCGGAGATTTTGGTGTTCTTTGGCGGTAGGGGCCTGGGGATTCGGGGATTGCGCGGCATTTCAGCAGTGTTAGTATTAGTGTTTTGGCCAGTCGTAATGGTTCAACCTGGGGTAGTCATTGGCATGACTCGGTTTTCCCTAGGGTCACGAGGCCCGGTACTGGAGCGTCAGATCCGGATACTTGCTTCCTTGTAGGGATAGGCAACCAGTGCACAGGATGGAGTGGAGCTTTCGGCGAAAGAAGCTGTGTTGCATCTGCATTTTCTATGGGCTGGTGCATAGGTACTGTGATCATTGGCGAGCCTGGAAAAGAGCCGAAGAGGGAGGGAGAGGAAAGTATGGAATTTGTTCCAGCTGGAATCAAAGTGAGTAAAAAATGGAAACGGCAATAGCATTTAGTTCCTTACAAAGACTATAGATTCCAAAGGACTGTTTTGAAACACTCGGAGGGATTTTCTTGTTATCAGGGCGTGTGCAACGAACGCCGCCTGCTTACTCCCTATAAGGCAAATGGCTCGGACAGTCCTAAGCTGCATAGTTCTCATTTGTAGCGCTTTACTGCTTCGTCTTTTGACACCTTTGCAGATGCAGGTTACAGTGGTCTGAAAGGGCGGCTAGCGCAATGGTTAGGGACTAAAGTCACTTCTTGTTCGGTTTGTGGAACTCCTCTGGTCTCCGGGCCAGGTGAAAATGACACAGGGGTTCAGTTGTGACTAATCGTGTGATCTACCGCAAATTGTTTGCCAATTTTCAGGAAAGAGCACAACTGAATGGGTCGCGGATTACAGCGTGAGCTGGATGATAGGACAATATTGGCCACGAGAAGTCATAGAAAGGAGGGAAGGGAAAAGCATGGGAATGTTAAGGTCAGCAATTTGTGCTTCAACAGAATGATAACAACATGTACCACATAGTGGTTTCAATAATCTTGTGTGATTATTTGAAAAAGGAGAATAACAGCAGTTGTTTTAGACGTCAGCAGACGTACCAGGTTCGAGGTTGGGCGGAAGTTTGTTGAAAAATAGAGGGGTGGTAGGGGAATACTAAAGAAAACAAAAGTGAGAATATACAAGCACACGGAAGATGGTGGTTTATACCGTAAAACACAGACCTGTACGTATGGCTCCGTCATCGTCAACGCCGCGTTTTACTTTCGTTGACGAGTGCTGCTTGAAACTTACTAACGTGGACTTGTGCGCTGCGTAAACGAATCAGATCGTCTGTGTGAAGCTGACAAATTGTTTTCCAAATCAAGCATGGCTGGGTACTTAAGGGAAGGTATTCTACCTGATTCGATTCAGCAGGTAGATCAAAAGAGTTCCAGAAACAGAACAAATAGTGACATTATTCCCTAACCATTGCGCTGGCCGTACTATCAGACCACTGTAATCTGCATCTGCGGAGATGTCGGGAGATGAATAGGAAGGCGTTTCAAATAAGGACTATAAAGCACAGGACTGACTGAGCCGTATGCTCTATAGGGTGAAGGCAGCCGATGTTTGTCAAGGGAAACTACCCCCTGCGTGTTTCATGACAGTTGTCTGGTCCCTGTAATCTTCGTAAGGAACTGACTGTTATCACTGTTCCCATTTTTGTTCGCTCATCTTAACACCAGCTGGAACAAAATCCAGACTGCCCTCTGTCTCTGCGGCTCTTCTCAAGGCTCGCCAATGTCCACAGATGCAACGCAATCCATCGCCGAAAGCTCCACCCATCCTTTGCGCTGGTTGTCCACCCCCGCTAGGAAGCTGCTATCTTGATCTGAAGCACCAGTACCTGGCCGCGCGAACCTGAGAGAGGCGAAGCCACGCTCATGATCGCCCCGGGTGCTCTATCTCAGATGGTCCATCACGATTGGCCAAACAGTTACTGTCGCTACTGAAATGCCGCGCAACCCCCAAACCTCCATACCCCTACAGCCACGGAACATCATAATCTGCAGTATCACACAAGGACAACACAGGTCATTCATGGCTAGTTTGTTTATGGATTGATTGTAAATCTTACACGTACCCATTTACCTCCCGCCAAACATCACGGTCCGCTCCCGGCCGCATAAGTGCAGTGGCCATTTTTGTAAGTTCCACTGTCTCTCTGTCCACAATTTTTCCTATATTTTCGTCCCGTAAATTGTCTGATGCAACATTGAAGGTTTCCTGCTGTTTCATTTGAAGCATTATTCTGACCATTGAATGTTGTTGATTACCATTCTCCAAACACCTTATATGATATCCAGTGTTATTTCGACACTTCTTCATCCCGCTACTGCATCCATATTGATCTTCATCCTAACCGTTTTACATTCCTGATTTATGATGAACTCGGCCACTTGACAACACTCACCGTTTCCTCCCAGCCAAATTATGCGCCGGCGATGCGCACATGTGATGCATTTAAACATGGACTGACTCGTAGCTCGCGAATAATAGTCAGCCCCAGAAAGTTTCGGCGATGGATTATCTAGCTCTGATTTGAAGCCCAAAAGCTCGAGATTAGCCCATCTTATTGCAGGTCATTTTCATGAGAGAGCATAGACACTTCATTTTCACGAAAAAATTTTTATTACATTTTAGTAGTAGGAGATTGAATGTTTACATGAAATAATTCACCATGTGATATCATCGCTCAACTCACCATGAAGAAACCATGGAAGCACAGTTGTTTATCTTTTTTAATAGATTACCGGACCATGTTTGGCCATGCCAGATTCCAAAACAATTCACGATTTTATTGTCCAAATTTCTCAACATATCCTCATTTCTCAGGTTCACTGGGCCTAATATCAATCTAGACCAAGCTTTTGAAGGCCACCAAGACATTTAGCTCGACTACTTGGCCGAATATTTTGTTCATGCGATCAGCCTTAGGTCGGATGATGCCTCTATTTCTCTACCGTTCATTATTCAACTTAACCTCAAGCCGGCACCCTTACTCGTAGATACGACCA
>LUCM01005763.1:2874-13734 GCA_008360955.1 Fasciolopsis buskii
GCAACGTTGTGGACCTTCAGCTCTCTTCTTTGCAAGTCAACGATATCTTCGACGTGATTTCTAGCGGCGTCCATTTTCTCTGCAGGAAATGCTAAACTCTTCTACACTGTTCCCTCTGATGCCTTGGATTCCACCTAAACAGCATATTGCGGGCCTTAGCGTCACTCAGTTCGTGAGCAGACTACTAGGTGATGAAATTCTCTGCCGGAAAAATAGGCATCATGGGGCACAAATGCGCTATACCCCCAGGAGAGGTCAGATATGATAGATAAATCATCTCCGCTAACTGTCACTTTCGCGACCTGAGCCTAAATTACTCTTGCATACTGAACTTCTTAGAGCACGCTCTCACATAAGTTGCGAAAACAAATGAATTAGTGCGGCTGCTCTAAAGAACTCTGAAGTCAAAAGAGAGCTAGCTGCACCATTTTAGAACCCATGTCAGACCCATTCTGGAGCATTGCCCTTTAATCTGTTTCAATTAGAGTCAGTAAGACCGGGTGGCGGTTAAAAACGTTCAGCTTGCCTATGCCAAGCACCCGACTGGCTACTCCGCAAACAAATTATATGGAACTCTCTGGGTCTTTGAAATCAGATCGCTTGTGGCTCCAACGCACGAGAGCAAACTTGTTGCTCTTCAGTTGTAATATTGCAGGCAACAGCGTGGTGTTCGCATCTCGTGTTAGAAACTCAATCTCATGCTCATTACTTGTTCAGTACTAGTGACATCTGTCGAATCAGCTTGTTTATTAATTACAGTTCGTCGTTATGAGATAAACTCCCCAAACAGCTGAATATTTTGTTATCATCAACTATCAAATTTTAAAAAACGTACGCAGAGTATTTGCTGTACATTCTCCCATTTATCAGTATTACCCACACTCACATAAGGATCGAGTGTACGGAACCGGAATGAGTTTTTGAGAAACAACGATGGCACGTTTTGTTCATCGTGGAAGCGCAACCAGTTTCGTTACTCACATCACCACATCAAGAGCCGAAATTACATGGACGTCTTAGATTTGTTTCTTTCTCGTTCTTGATTGATATCTCCCTGTCCGTTGTGGATACTTCAAACACCTATTTCCTCCGCCATCGCAGTCTCAAGTGCTGTTTATAGGTTTTTCCATTGCGGTCTTCTGTTATATTATATTTTTCATTTTCATGAATATCGTATAACATACCACCCCGTCTGTTCCACTCCCAATTTCAAACTGAGCTCCGGTGCTAGAGCACACCATATGCGTATATGTAATCACAATTCGGATGCACCTCGTCTTTCTTCTGTCTTCAGAAATGATTTCTATCGTTCGGGGACCTGGCTTCGGATCCATAAACCTTACTGCTCCAACCGTGAGTATAGGGATGCACATGTACACCTCTCTCCCTCATACTTTCCTGTCACTAACAATACCTTTGCCAAAACGGCGTGATAACTCTACTCGGCCATCGTATTCGAATATCTATTCCTGATGACATCTTCATTTTTTAATCTTCGTCATCGCTTCTTCCTACACAAATGACTTGCAGTCTTTAGTATCACCTTTGTTTTTGACAAATTCAATGGACTCTATCCAGATGAATATGGGTCAGCATCGTGAATTCTTTCCTTCTCACTCCGCATCTACAATCTCCTTGTCCACTTCTTACACTTCGGACCTATTACCTCCTCCGTGACAACTTAATCCTAAGTGGTGTTCTGATACTTTCGCGACATTTTTCACATTTTACGCCTCCTGATCGCAACCACTTACCGAGCTTCAACGGCATGATCTCCCAGAGTGGACTTAAATCCACTATATTTGCCTCGTGAATTTAGTCAGTCCTTAATGCCTCTCTGCTTTTTCGGACACTTTCAGTATTTATATATGTATATATTGTCGTTGTTCATTGGCCGTCCCTCGTAAATGCTGGCTCATTTTTCGTTTACTCACGTCCGTAGACGCCACACATGCCAGATCAGCCTATCCATCTATCTACACACACCCCAGAACATCATCAACCAACACTCCAATATTTTGGTAGGCACTATGTCTTCTAGTTCTTTGCATTTTTAGTCCGCTCGTACGATTCATCGCGTCCTAACCCGAAGCTGGCAGCGAGGCTATACCGCCGCTCGTTCTTTTTCTTTCTAGGTTGTTCTGTTCGCCATGGCTGCAAACAAATACTTCATGCCTTGCTGGTTTTACCCACACCGTATTTGCGTTACTCCCTTCAACTCCCGAGTTCTCCGGTGTTATGAGAACAGCACGGGGCGCGTCAGATCAACCTCGTTGGCCGGTGAACATCGGGCGGGCATTTCGACTGCTGCGTTCATCTTTAAACGATGTTTATCGCGTCGTGCGGCCAGCACTCGGTCGGCACTACAAACTAACGCCGCTGCGATAAGCGGCTCTCCAGTCCCGGCGTTCACTCTTCATTTTGGCTTCCTCTAACTCCTTCCCAAATTTTTATTGCCCAGACGTTACAGAAAGAGCCTATGAGAAATGTTTTTATCCGCATCTGATGTGAGCTGACGTTCTGCATGCACCGCAACATTTTCATCAAATTGGCTGAGAACCATAATTTCTCGCGATCTTCTGTTCTGTTCTGCCAAATTGGGCAGACGACTGGAGCTTCCAGTAACTGTCCTTTACAAGAGTACACCAAGCGTTGCCTCATTTGGGCCTTGCCCTCGTATTTTTCAAATTTCACTTCCACCACTGGACCTAGCAGAAATTCATGACATCAAAATTTGGCTGAACCAAAACTCATAAACCAGAATACAGTTGAACCATTTATATCCCCTACCATCGTCTTCACCCTCCATGCGAACTGTGCTTCCAATGTTCGGCCTATGAGTTGCTGCTTCAGCTTTCGCAAGCAAGCGGTTAGCCCAATTGCAAGCGCAGGTCGAACTAACAGCGTCATCGTTAAACATACCGCTCTGTTGGCTGCAAGCCCAAGGTAGGCGGCAGTTGGAGTATTGCCTGGAAGTTTTTTCAAGGCTGTTCAGAGTTGATTGGGCTGCAATAAAAATGTACAACGAGCATTCACGGAGAAACTCTTTGGTCCCTCGTGGAATTATAATTAAAGACAGTGACACGGTCCTGCATCATGGTCCCCTTTGCCACTCCGCATCAAACCAAAGCTTGCATTTTTCTGGAACTCATCATCTTGCAAGCGCACATAGCTGGAAGCCCCACCAGATTCGCAAATGAGTCGTTGAGCCCCTTCAAAATTGGCCACCATCCAAAATGTATTCCTCGTTCATCAGCTTGTCTGTGACCGACATTGGCCAAACGGATAAGATCGTGGCGTTTGGGCGTAAGGGCCGCGGGTTCGGATCATTCCACCGCCAGCCAGTTTCTCCACTTGGTATTCCTCTGCTGGCCGCGGCCCCTCCTAAGTAATGACGTTCCTTTTTATTTCATTAAGCAAGCGGAAGTACCATAAAGACAAGAAAAACCTAAACTAATCTTTCGAAGGCTACTTAGACTTTTGCTGCAGCCAAAATTAAGAACAAAATCTGTTACCTTAAGCTCGCTTCCTTCTGCTTAGTCATTTTTTTGTAGTCGAATAGCTCTGTTTCCATCGTCATCCTTCTATCGAACCTTGAATGTTTTTAGACGCCATAATTTATGCTTCTGATCAAAAACTGCAAGCAGTCTAAACTCATCTGTCCCAGTTTCGGGCCAACATAACTGGGATGACAAGCAAATGCGTAACATTAAACGTTAGCTTCCCAAACTAGATATACACTTCCCCTCCATGGGAAAATCTATTACAGCTCTAGACGAATTCTGATAGAGGTTGTAGGTTATCTAAGTGCTTTTGTATGCACAATTATGTATTTTCCTTACAACCATCCATCAATCCACGTCTAAATCCCAGGCCAGTTATATCACCATAACTTAGGTTGCTTACGCATCATTCCATGCAGATAACATATGCTACGTCATGTTTCCAAAATGAGCCTGTCCGTTTATTTTTATCTCGTATTATCCGCACTTCATCATCCATTTTCCTTCAGAAACAAGTTGATATCATCACACAAAATTAAAAACTACCCACCAGTCCCCAAAAGTTCCAACGTTTTTCCTCTTGTCTGCTCAATTTGTCGACCGGCTGGAATGCATTTTAGAGGGTTCGTCTCTATTCCTATTCAATTATTAGACGTGCTATCCGCTAGTTTCCGGAAGACTCAAGTCTCATCTACCGGTTTGCTCTGGGAAATGCGAACTCATTCACATTCTTTGCGCAGTTCTTTCTTTCTCAGGTGCACATCCACTGGCATACATTTATCATGGAGAAATGCCAAAGTTCTATCACTATGGCTTATTTCAAACCAGATGACAGTGTACGCCCTAATCCATGCTGCAATCTTTAAACGTCACCAGTGACAACCCCATCCAACCTTCTCCGTATTGATTTGAGTCAATGGCCCCGGCCAAACTCTCCACCTTCTTTTTTCTTGTCGCTCTCCGACCGATGGATTCATTCTCATTTTTCTTTCATCCTAATGTCCTTCTTCGCCTTGATCCGTTGGATTTCTTTTTTAGCATTTATCCTCGTGTTTTTCACTGTAATTTCCAGGGCCCACATGGAAGTCACATCTCCTGTCCCGATCGCATTCGCGAAGTTGTATAAGTTTTGAGCTCCAAACCACCCACTTTATTTTTGATCGGCCTACGTTTTCCACATTGCAACATCTGAAATCGGAAAAATCACGATTACTACTGTGATATGATTAATAACTTGCGGTAGTCTAATTAATTATCACTTGCAATCATATCTGGAGTGGATTTACACTTGGTACATCACTGTGAACAACGCTGTTCGAACTCGGAGCCTAGTTTACGTCGTGCATATGTCTTCCCCTTATTCCACTGAATCCCATATACTTCACCCTTTTACTTAGTTATTTCTTTTGCTACTCACGGCAATCCCTCAGCTGGAAAACTTTTCAGGCAGCCATTTTTTCTTCTTCGTTATTTCAGGATTGCTGACCGTGCCATTTTTTGGCCGTCCATTAGTATAATTTTCCTCCGTGATGTTTGTTCCGGGTCGTTTGTTACACCGTTGGACTGGGATTTCAATCGTAATCAAAGCATTAAAGCAAGCCCACCTTCCTCACACAAACCGAATCAGGAATCCCGCATCATCCTGACTTTCATAGGAATTTGGCCGCTGGATTCACGTTCTGTTGGTCGCAATGCTATGAAAACAAGCTGGTATCGAGGCTTCGGCTTAAGTTTGAGGATTGCTGAGAGACCCAGAGTATCTCAGGCCCAAACTTTACGGCGGTTTCCTATGCTCTCTTCATTCTGCTCATTTCAACCCGTCCCCCAAACAATTTACTTTCTCATCATTAACATTCAGTGAAACCATAATGAATTCTTTTCCGGTCAAAACATATCCATTCTTCTTTAATTTTCATTTTCACATAGGTGTCCAAGCCCCTTCCAGTAAAAAACCATTTTAATCATTGCAGTTTGTTCAGAAACGGTATCCATCATCAGATCCGGTTTCGAGTTTGTTCACTTTCCTTCTACATTAACCAGTTAGCATTCAATCACTCTTAGTCCTCCTTTTTCTACGGTTAACTAATTTCCAAAAGGTAAACCTTCCTATTCGTGTTTTTGCCCTTTATGTCATAACTTCTTGGGCTGATTCTGGCGTGCCCTCTCTTTACAATCTACATGTCCTTCACGCTTTCACATGCATATGACCGCGAGTTCAGCGATTCTTCATTCTTACCGCCGAGGACCACTTCATAATTTCTGCAGAAGACCATTGTTTACTAATGTATTGAGACAAGTTTTGCATAAGAATATTCCATTGTTTAAGACAAATGCTTAAACTACCGGGATAGCTATGCATTGTGCCCATTTTGCCTTCAATGTTTAGTCTATTCAGCCTATCTGCGCCCCTTTAATCATAGTGCCTTTGAAACTGTAAATATTTGCTTCGAAGAATTATCTGTGCCAGCCGGCATTGCCTTCAGTAAGCCCCTGACTATTGGATAAATATTATTATTACCGTTACTTGAGCACTGCCGCTTTTGTCCCGTGGCACCAGCCCGGTTTTATCCAAGTCAAGTCGTTCGACGATGGCCAAGCCACCGCCTATACACCACCCCGGACGAATATCGCACATGATCATTCACGAGGTGGAGCAGTCCATACGTCGCTCTCGTAAACCAAGCTAACCTCTAGGCCCTCGTAAACTAACTAATGACCTCCGAACAGCAGATCTTCCCCTTGTGCTGCAACTTGGCTAGAAAACTTCGGAATATGTCCCAAGCTCAACCTTAGAGGAAATACCTGTTAATCCTATACCCCAGCTAATAACATGAAAGTCGTTTTTCGCGAGCAATGTCGAACTCACAAATACCACCTTTATCAAGCCGTATCTTGTTCAGCTGCAACATTTCACTTATCCATGATAACACTTGCAAAAAGACGACACTTTATGACAGGTGATGGTCGCCGATCTGTGAAAATGTGACCATAAAATCTTCAGTATTTACATGTCTCCGAAACATTCTTTACCATTCACGTTCATAAATTCCAAATGTCATGCCGTCCGCAAATAGTCGGCGTCCATTTTTTTCCGTTTATTCCATATTTCACCATGTCCCGTATCCAACTTACCAGTATTCAACATTTTCTCATCGTGCTATGCGTCTGATCAATAATGGTCTCCGCCTTATTCCATTTAGCATTGACTTTTTTCAAACTAACTTTTCCTCTATTCGCACACTTCAGCAATGTAACTAACACATGAAGAATCCCGCCCGCCGTACACTTTTTTAAATCAGTTAAAGTGAGGAATTTCCTCTGCGCTTTCCAGTCGGCCTCTTAACAGGTCACTGCCTCTTGCTAATCCGATTGTGGTTATGTTCCCGGCCAGATCTCGCCTTTTGTCTAGGCCCTGAGCTTAACATTCTTTGCTCCAAACCATTAAGCATCGCAAAAAACATAAACTATGCCTTGCATTTGCTGCTGTTTCGATCTGACACGGTTTACTGCGATTTATGTTGAGCAGCCACTGGTCTTCGTTCAGGATTATGCAGAGTGGAATGATTTTTTTATTCTGTATTCACTTTTGCCTAACATGCATGCATTCCCAAAATGCTTTGGCCTCTCTGTTTGTGTATGCTTTATCGTCATATTTCTATCTGTTTCAGTGCATGTTTTCACAGAACGATAAATGAATTTGATTTCACTGGGAAAGACTTTTGAAAGAGTCCTGTGCCACATGATCTCAATCACACTGAGACAAACAAGCCAACGATTGTTGATCTACGTGGATTTCAACGTGAAGGTTTTTATTTAGCCGACCTTACATACTTCTGGAGCGTATGCCCCACCAAGGCTTCTTGGCTCACTCTGTCCAAGATGGTGCCCCCGAACTGATGCTAATTTAAGACAGCCGGCAATTAGGGCCGGCAATTAGGGCCGGCATTCCTGACGTTTTACACCAGAAGGAAGATCACGTCACTCCGCCGAGAAACGGTGCCTCCCATGCGAGCTCCTTGCGGCTACCTCTTGCTCCATTATCAGTGCAGAAATTTCAGACCCCTCCTCATCTGTTGACAGCTCTGCTAAGCAATTTTTGCTACTTCTGGTCAATAATCGTTCAATCGTAAGAAAAGTACAATACCTTCGACTCCCAGCAAATTCCTGAAATGGGAATTTCTTACTAATCACCGACGTTTTGCATTGCGACGAAACTACAGACAATGCATCTGCCTACCCAGGATATCAGGCATTCAGAAAAGTTCACATACAACTTCAGGGAGGCTGCCTTATATATTTCTGCGAGCCAACACCAGCCTTTTTGATCCAAAATCTTCAGCAAAATTGCATCCAAAATTTGATATGGCTCAGAGCTGACGTTTGTACAGAAAACCATGTAACTGAATGCTTTAATGTAGCACCGGGCTTCTGCCAATACAATTTTCTACGCAAAAACTCCGCAGTTAATTTTATGTTTGAAATGGTCAGGGTCCAAATCCGTGGCCCAAGACTCCAGTGCTCCAGGTATTTTCAGTCAACTGTTATCGCTCGTAGTTGCTTGCTCCAGTTGGAGATAGATGCAGAATGCATTTTCAAAATATTCTAGGTCTGCCTTTCACAATAGTCTTAACTCGGGTCCCCAGATCCATTCCAAGCAGCCTCCAATAATATGATCATCTGCCTATCAGCCACACATTCACACACTTCAGCATAACATTTCATCTTTACTCTTTGAGTAGTCTCTTGGGCAAACTATGATTTACTGTCTACGCTGCTTTGCAGCTGTAGTAGAGATTCTTATCAAGGGAGGTGTAAGTGGAAAGTTACAAGCTGCATTGAACGCTGCACGTCTGCTTTTATAGTATCACGCTGGTTTAGACTCGATCGATGTCCACCAAAAGAAACTGCATTGAGGACTAAGCTGCAAAGCCGCTGAACTTCGGAAAGACTAATTTAGTACCGAAGACATCTATTTGTTTTCTGCCAATAAATCGGCTGCCAAAAAATGAAAACGATTATAGACTATGGGAGTAAAATGCCAAATCTACGTACGCTCAAACAGCCCGACCGACTAAAACTAATGAGATTACTTCAGACTCACAGGGCTTTCCGCTGCTGCTATCCAAAATATCATTTGCGGCAAAATATATTTCAGAAACCTGCTAGAAATCGCTAAGGCATCTGGGGGATTTTTTCTCCCATTCCTTGACACTGATAGCAACCTTCCAACCTTCTGACCATTGTACTTGACCTTAGAAACCTTCTCAAAGGTTTTTTTCTTAGTGAATGAATAGCTCCGCTGCGGGCAAAAAGTAATGCCCTGACACGTAGGAACAGACTCGTTATCGACAAATATCTTCTTGCAAGGAGATATCTTTATTCTGATGAATAAGATAACAGTAATATTAATAATCATAATTTACTTCTCGGAATGCACCAAGACATATGCAGTGTGCATGATCATGACGTGGGAGGACACAGTCAAAAAAATCTTAAAAGATAGCTAATAGTCGTGCGGGAGATTTGACCTCAACGGGTACTTCTTGTGATCCCCATTTTGCTGGCTTTGTTGCGCATCCCGTAGGCCTCCACATATGCATGGCGGACAGTATGGGTATTTAGCGACATGAGTATGTCTCTATGCGGCGGGATTTCTGACTGAAGGTGATAAAAACGATTTAGATGCGACAGAATGGATAACATTTGACGAGGAAAATTGCACGAAAACAATGAGCAGGGAACACTCAAAGCAATGCTAAGCGGAAGGTATAGTCCGATGGATAATCTACTGAACGGACACAGTATAAAAAGACGAATAGTGGGAGCATAGTCAGCCGTGACAAGGAGAGACGGAGGTAGTGGATAGAAATTGTGATATCGTAAAAGTTTATTGGGTTTATGAGGCTTGTTGTGAAAACTTTTGACTTCATGAGTCTCCTCGGGGTCCAGTGGCAGAGATGGAGTTAGAAGAAGAAAGATCTGTCCACGAGCTGGTTACGAACAATTTGGGCGATATTAGGCGCACTGCTGTGAACGGCAAATACCAGAAAGGACAGTCTGTTGCCGAATTTTCAGACAATGGCCTAGGTTCATGAGAGAAGATGGGCCTCAGTCACTGAGGAGGGGAATAGTAGTGAAACGTATGCCGAACATCAACTGGCGTCAGATGCCCGTTTCCAAGTGAGTCGGTTATACAAACTTTGGGTAAAACAAATTTGTGAGTTGGCCAGAGATAGCCAGCACAATGGGGTGTGCATGAACACCAGAACCACAGAACTCTCAGCCGTAACAGTACTAGTAAGTGTAGCCGCACACCCAACTTGAAATACATAAATGTAATCCTCCAACCTGGTTGCACCCGCTGACAGCTGCAGATGGGCTACCCGCTTGAGATTAGCCGGCCAAAGCGGCGAATCCAACCGCGTCTTGCCGTGATATGACGACATCCACGTACGTGAAGGATGAGCAAGGGAACGAGCATGTGCAGGCAAGAGATTTCGGAAATCAAGCTTCCAGGCGTGGATAAGACCAGGCCAACTGAAACTTGTGATGGCCAACTTATGAAGTAATTCTTTAAGTACAAGGAGAATTGAATGGTCTAGAATGGAAGGGAACGAGCCAAACCACTGTGTCACACTGCAGAACGTTTCTCTTTTAGTAAAAAACGTCTATCATAGCCTCCTCACAGAAGAAGTGCATGCGACTAAGCCAAAAAAAACCATCAACTAGTCAGACATGCCTTAATCGTCTCCAGAATTGCGGGACCCCTAGGCAAAACTGGGCACATGACGTCTTACAGACAAGGAGGCTACTATTTCCACACTTCACGGTTTCCTCCAAAAGTAATCTTGCGGCACCTGTAGGAGTAATAGTCTCACAAAAACACAGGCTGATTAAGCCGGAAATTTGTTGCTAGCAGTCTATTTGGACAAGACAAAAGCCTTCTATATGCAGTCAAACTGAGGGCTGGCAAACAAGATCAAATGGGATTCCAAACCACACAGTGTCATGTTTTACATCGTGTCTTACAGAAAAATGTGATCGGTAATTAGGAAAGCAGTCAAAAGCAGTGCACTAGACTCGATGGTTTTTGCTGGCATGCTCAAAATATCTTAGAAACGGGGATGTTTTCCTATTCACCGATGATCTCAAAAGCGTTTGCACCCTCCGGCCTGGGGCTATAAGATCCGCCATCGCCAAAATAATCCAAGACTTAATATCCCGCAACACTTGGCCAAAAGAATGAATGACGAACCTCTTAGCAAAAATACGACGCAGCTTGAAACAAAGGCACCTTTTCCTCAGGGAGGATTAAATTTTGAAGTAAAATCATCCCTTCTGGCAATGAGGGTTTTGA